>JAANSM010004773.1:0-10884 GCA_036850725.1 Orchesella villosa
AGCATTTGAAAGGAGGGCTATACGTCGTTCCAGATCTCCCTAAAGGAAAATCCGGAAAAATTGTTAGACAGTTGGTTGCACAGATTGCAGTTAAGTGAATTGTGAAGATTATAATGCACTTGATCTTGACCCCATCATGTTTTGATTCGGATGCCGATAAAAACATTGGATTAAGAGAATCGCAATTAATAGTGGACCATCATTCATCAAACTTGATAATGCTATCTAGTAAAAAATACGATAAACAAACCAACATTCAATTACCTTAATAATAATGTATATAGTTGCAAAAATGATTTTACTTCTTTGCATTGAAAATGGACTTAAAAATATACGATACTTTTATATAAACCATTCGCTGGGACGTTGTATACTGAACTGAAACGCTACACTTATTCATGCATGGTAATTATATTGTATTTAATCACAGCTTATTACTTCGCATGAACATATATAAAAATATGGGTTCATCTCTTCATCTTTTTATAAAAGGTACACTCTTTTTAGAAATATTACTATCTACCTTCAAACCCTGAATGACAAACAGAAGACATGATAATTGGAGCACAGACAGTTGGGAAGTCTGATAAATTTGCAAAAATTTGAGTTTAAGTGATAGGAAAATTATACATCTTGTTCTGCACCTGCTTAATATGGATTGTAGCATGCTTTGGACTCTCTCATCTCTTTAATGAATAAAATACGCGCATTACACGCTATGCATATGTAAATGTTTAGTACCTCATATAAAGGACCTCGCATAACCTTCATAAATAAGAGGAACAGATGTCCNATCTCTTTATGAATAAAATACGTATATTACACGCTATGCATATGTAAATGTTTAGTACCTCATATAAAGGACCTCGCATAACCTTCATAAATAAGAGGAACATATGTCCTTGAAAGAAATAACAAGTCAATCAGTTTGCACTCACTATATGATCAGTCCAATATGCCATACGCATATACACGTAACACGTGTCCTATTTTATGATCGAATTAATTCGGAGCCACAGACAAATAAAAATATTTCAAAGTCCGTGTTGTACCCATTTTAATACAGTTTCATTCCCTTAAATTTGACATTAGCTACCAGCTTGATCTAAAGTTTATCGTAAATTTTGTGAAAATGTATCATAAAAACACTGTTCCACCATTAGAAATCCCTGTAGAGCCGTTGGGTGAAGAACAGATGTCCTTGAAAGAAATAACAAGTCAATCAGTTTGCACTCACTATGATCAGTCCAATATGCCATACGCATATACACGTAACACGTGTCCTATTTTATGATTGAATTAATTCGCAGTCACAGACAAACAAAAAGATTTAAAAGTCCGTGGTGTACGCATTGTAATACATCACCTTACATTTGACATTATAGCTGTCACCTTGATCTAAAGTTTATCGTAAATTTTGTGAAAATGTATCATAAAAACACTGTTCCACCATTAGAAATCCCTGTAGAGCCGTTAGGTGACTACAACTCACTTCCGGAACTGCTTATTGAAAAAGCCAATCATTTTTCAAATATTGGGAAAACCTACTACATGGTACATAATACTATAGAATTATTTCCTTCCATGTGAATCACAATATTATATAGTTTAATAGCGTCGATAATTTTTTCTTTGGGGCTGCAAGATAGATGCAATCACACGTGAAGTACGACTATTTTACAAATTTGATTAGGAGACAAAACGCATAGCTAGTGCGCTTTATAAGATGGGATTGCGTAAAGGAGACATGGTTATTTATATGCCGGGTGAATTGATTAAACTTCATATTTTTCTTGCTGGTGTATGGAGAGCAAACGGCGTTTGTAGAGCGTCTTATTCAGACGACGATGCAGGTATATATAAACTTGCATTTATGTTTCTTGAAAACCAGAACCAAATCAGGATTTCTTTATAAAAATTTGTCTTCTGCTTCAACAGCCACTCTCCGCTACAGACTGGAAGAGGGTGAATGTAAATTTATACTGTGTGATCATAGTGGAATCGAAACTTGTAAAGAAGCTATTTCCGGAATCAGTTGGCCAGTGGAGATAATTGTGATGGATAAACACGAAGAGTTGAAGTCACTGCAACAATTTATAGAAGAAGATGACGGCCTATGTAAACTAATAACGGCTGTAGCTGTAAATGTCTATTTTAAGGTTATAAAATTCCTTTGTACAACGAAATTATTTTGGTCCATGTTGGCTTGTGCTTGTGACATTTATAGCATGTCCGGTATTGAATGTCGGGAAAGAAGATCCTGCTCTGATCTTGTGTACGTCCGGAACTACAGGTATGTATCAATTATTAATACGGTTAAGTTTAATTTTAATAAAATTTGAAAAACATTTATGTTAAACTTTAAATAAAAATAACTCAGGGCCTTCAAAGGGAGCAGTACATACTCATGGTGGACTCATCCAACAGATCCATTTGCTCAGTTTGTTTCCATTCACGGAAACAGCTCCTAACTTAGTGTTTTCAAAAGCTACTCATATCAGCGGTTCCACATTCCCAATTATCATTTCTTGTTTCTGGGAAGACTGTTATAGTCACTGGAAAAGTTACTAAAGAATTAGTTTTGAAAACAGTTCATGAACTAAAGGTTTTTTTCATGTTTAACATGGGTTTTAACCAATATTTATATGTAATGCACTAAATTTACTTCCAATTTCAACAGCCTAACATAGTATTACTTTCTTTATTTTCTAGCCAAAATTTGTGTTTGCATTCCCAACCTTTTTACTACCTTTGGTTAGCCCTGAAGCTAAAAACTTTGATTGCAACAGCGTGGAAATAATTTGGACGGGTGGAACAACTATTACACCAGCTATAAAGGATGCTTTGTTCCAATTGCCAAGTTTAAAAGATTTTATTAATGTAAAGTAATCAAACATTAAATGTTAACTTGACATTGTATTTCAATTCACGCTTATATATTTTATACATTGCATTTGCATGACACAGACTTATGGATTAACGGAGAATATGTCGGCTACTACGTCTGCCATACTATCTTCTGCATCAGAACTGGAACGCTCTGGTCCCAAATCAATAAGGGGTAAGTAATAATGATGGAAAATCTTAGGTAGACTTAGCTAACTTTACTGCGAATAAGAATTATTTTTTTACTAAACTATCCATTTCATACATTTCCAAGATTTACCTGACTTCTCAACTGGAAACATTTACCCGTATTATCACTTGCAAGTTAGGGATATTGAAACAATGGAAGTTTTGGGTCCTAACAAAAGTGGCGAAATTTGTCTAAAGGGTCCTGCAATGTTCAAAGAATACTATAAGAACCCAGAGGTAAGTAAATCTTTTGGGGTTTATTTTCCCTTCATTTAACATCGATCAAAATTATGTCTTAAAAATGGATCTCTTTCTGCATTAATCCTCAAAGGCAACAAAAGCTTCCTTCATTGACGGATTTTTCCGAACAGGGGATATAGGCTATTACGACGAGCATGGATACATTTATATCAGTGATAGACTCAAGGAAATTTTTAAGCATCGAACCATGAACCATGTAACATTTATAATTTTATATAAGCAATATACTTTACTAATGTTAAGAGTAGAGATGTTTTTAAATGTACATAAAATGTCACAATTTTATTTTCCAGATATCACCAAGTGAGATAGAAGATGTTATAGGAAAACATCCAAACGTTAATGAAGTATGCGTTGTTGGAATCCCAGATCCCGAAGGAGGAGGTCACACACCCAGAGCATTTATAACAGTGAAGGGTGATCCGTCTCAAACAATTGCGGAAGAAATTAAGAAATTTGCAAATGGTACACGTATTAAAAAGCTTTTTTTAACTCAGCGAAAAATTAATAACGCAATAGCTGTATGTTAAATATGATTCATTTACAGCTAAACTACCGGATTACAAGCATCTTTGTGGAGGTGTTTATATTGTACCTGAATTACCAAAAGGAAAGACAGGCAAAGTGACCAGGCTGTTGGTAGCTGAGCTTCAGCCATGAATTACAAAAAAGTTTCATGCTTTCAACCTTAAGTTGTAGCTGAGTTCTCGCTGATGATGCCTGTTTCCACATCACTCCATTGTAGTCTTATGATAAAGAATGTGAGTACAATTGTAGTGACCTTTACATAATATAGCATATGAACATATTACATCGGAAGCTGAAATGAATAGGTTTGCTATTAGAATAAAATTTAAAGTTTTCGTATAAAAACGTACCGTGCCGACAAAATTGTAATTAATTGTAAATATTCCGGAAGGTGATATTCCCACTTTGTTTTGGCTGATATCATCTAACATCAATATTATGTCGTCAGAGGGTACACCCAAGTCCGTGTTATTTTCATACAACCAATTTCGAAGTTTTTGAACCTGTAAATGCATTATTAATACTTTTTAAAGCAAAGAGAATTTCTACATTTTACAAATTGCATTGTCGCAGCATACCCTTCTACAAATTTCTGACGAACAAATCAAAATGGAACATGTGCTCCCATAGAAAAGCAACAATAGAAGCCTTTCTTGCATAACCTCTGTCCAAATCAAATTGTAAAAGTTGATGGCATACGTGAAAATCCCTTCGGCAATGTAAAACACCAAAGATAACCCGAGAACAGAATTTATATCAGCGGAGAGATTTCGAAGACTTTCGTAATGTCTACGAACGGTCCGATAAATGTCTGTAGAGTTCGAATCTTGTCCTCTAGCAAAATCTGTTTTTAACTGCTCTGTAAAATTCATTGTTGGAAACAGTAATGATAATGTCCAGCATAAAATTAAAACGTCTGAATAAAGACCTAGAAGAAATCGTGAGCTAAATGCAAAGCAAACAACGACTATGCTGATGAAATCAAAAGTGTTTGGCTCCCGTAAATTTTCTCCGTCATGTGGTAAAAAGAAAGTGTAGCGTGCCTGGGCAAGAAGTACATAAACTGGTTGGGGATGTATTGGAGATGGAGAGCCTGGAGCAAATTGAAGAGTTCCACCTTGTAAGTAAATCAAACGTCAGCAACAGACGCAGACAATTTATATTTAAAGTCAACTTTTACGGAAGTGTTATAAATTTTAGCGTATCAAAATACCATTTTCAAGACTTCCACACACTATTCCATACAATGACAGGAAGCCTACTGAGGAAATGACGCAAAATACGCAGGAAACCACAGTCTTTGAGAACTGTGTATGCACAAACAAATTAACCACAAAAAGTATATCACAACAAATTAGTTGCATTGTTGCAAATGTGAATCCTCTTAAATTTAAATATAGTTGCTTCTGACTTCTGACTTCTGACTGACCTTTGGTAGACGACAGTTGGAGAGGAAAATGCAATTTTCCAACTTATTCAAGATCATTTTAATTTTTTCTGCATCCTTCCATAATATATTTAGCATCAGAAGTTTATATATAAATCCTAAGGAGCTTCGAAACAGTCTGAAAAATGTAACTGGATTTTCTCGCCTTAGAGTCTCCCACGTTCCCCGAAATCCAGTGAGATACATGCAGAGAGCAAGTGCATGAACAAGTCCACAATAAATCTGCTCAGTAAATAATTATTCTTTCAACATGAACTGATAGATACACAGATACAAAAAAAAATTATTACTGCAAATCCATTTACCTTCTGAGCATTGCTGCTTTTGATTTTACATTCGAGTCCATGTATCACAAGTCGAAAAGGGGAAAGTCCAAAGAAACTTGCAAATCTGAAGTAAGTAATAATAAAAATGGTAGGTTTTATGACAATTCTTTGTCTATTGGTATCTTCTCCATCCCTGTTGGTATCAATTTGAATGGCGACGGCCATTGCTTTATTTTTAGCTGGAGCATAAATCATACTTTCCACCCAAACTTCGAGTTAATAATACAATGAGTAATAATAAAAATGGTAGGTTTTATGACAATTCTTTGTCTATTGGTATCGTCTCCATCTCTGTTGGTATCAATTCGAATGGCGACGGCCATTGCTTTATTTTTAGCTGGAGCATAAATCATACTTTCCAGCCAAACCTCGAGTTAGTAATAATGCTTAAAATTCATCAAATTCTATCCAGTACAATTTTCATTAGAAACACACCCCAATACTCAAATAAAAAGAACTTTTAAGAGCTTTTCAGTTAAAAATTTAATGTTCATATATGGATTAATAATTTTTATGAAAAATTCAAGTTATACCCCACGAGTTTTATTTGTTTATTTATCAACTAGAAAGGTTTGCTTTACAAAGGTGGAGAATAGAGAATACAATAAGCTTGAATGCGTATAGTATTGAATTACAATTGGCAATTAGCTAATGTATGGATTAATAAAGTTATGAACGCATTATACTTTAACATCAACGAATGATATAATTTTTACCCAAGTGCTTTTTAATACTTTTTAGTATCGTATGAAATGAAAGCAAATAAGTATATTTCTTCAGCAAGCCTTGGCAAACTATTCAGTAGTGGATTGCAGCCTAATGAGAAAATACGTAACCAATACACTGGCCAGCTGAAAAAAATAAATTAAAACTTCAATTTTTTACGTGAAATTATATTTGGCCTTGCATTAGAGTACATAATGACTGTAATGTTAATGATATAGGGGCTCGGCCCTTCGTTCTACTCACAGTTCCAACAAGAGAAAAATTTATAGTAACAACTCCAGCCATTGTAACGCCCACAATTTTTAATAGTTTTTAGTATCTTATGAAATGAAAGCAAATAAGTATATTTCTTTCAGAAAGCCTTGGCAAACTATTCAGTAGTGGATTGCAGCCTGATGAGAAAGTACGTAACCAATACACTGGCCAACTGAAAAAATATATAAAATGAAATAGTTAAAACTTCAGATTTTTATGTAAAATTATATTTGTACATTAGAGTACATGATTATAATACAATGTTAAATGACATGGAGTTTCTCCCTTCGTTGTACTCACAGTTCCAACAAGAGAGAAATTTATAGTAACAACTCCAGCCATTGTAACGCCCACTGAATCCCTTGAGATAGAGTCCAATAACAAAGTAACTTGTCTACAGCTTAATGTTAGGTGCTGCTCGTGTTTATAAAGCCATTCTTTCATCATTTGAATCTAAAGTATAAAAATTCAATTCAAAACTTTCTCCTTCACCCAAACCTAAAAATGATCAATGATACATCACAATACCCACCACGCATTTTTTACCTGGCGACAAATGCTTGATGAAGCCATCAATGTCATGAAAAAGACAGAGTAGAATACACACACAACAACTCCTCGACTCAAAGTACCAAGAAATAAAACATCCTTCAAGTTTATCGCGTATGTAAAAATCCCTTCCCCAATAAATGGGATAAGGGCTTCGCCAATGGCATCATTTATAAGTTTTGATAATTGCTGTAATGACTGATAATACACCACTACTTTTTCTACTTCTGCTTTCCGAATTTCCCACTTGCCAAACTTTGAAGTTGGTTCGATTTCTTCACTTCCAAGAGCATCGATTACCAACGATGTAGACCTCATAAGATTGGTGAACCGAGTTACACGACTCCACAGTGTCAAAATGTTCATGAACATATATAGATCGACGTAAGTACCCATAATGAATTTGCATAAGAGGGAGAAAAGTGTAATTCCTGCAGATACAACTTCAAATGATGAATATGTCAAATTCGGTGGAAATTGATGTTCATACGGGGAATATTGAAAAAATACATAATTTGACTCATTTACGAGGCTTTTGTACCACCCAAGAAAAAACCCATTTTCACTGTCGATATTTGCAGGGATTTGACTTAATGGGAAGGTGGTAGGGTTTATGAGTCTCAATAATGCAATGGTGGCATTAGCTGTGCAGAAGTATTTCAAAAATTTTGTAGATTCAATCTGAAACCAAAGTATAGATTTAGTTAAGCCAATGTAGTAATTATTACTGGAAAGAACTGTTGTATTACCTTGATGCAATTTAAAACTGTTTCAGGTTTGTGAATCTGGGAAGGAAAATTTAGAACTTGAAGCAAAGTACTTCGTTTGATCCAAATAGATTTAACGATGAGGAGCTTGTAGACGAAGCTAAAAACATTTTCGAAAAGTCTGAAATATGTAACAGCCGTGCCGATAGACATACCTTTTGTAGCGTGTCGTAAAGCAGTAGCGTAGAGAAACATTCCAAGAAAGTGACACACTCCGCAAAGAATCTGGAATTTTAAATATAACAGAATAGATTACAATGATTACCAAATCAGAAATCCGACTGCAACCATCTTGAGATTTTGACGATTTTTTATGACATATTATATTAAGGCTTACCTTTTGTGCAGTGCGAGTGTGTACTTCGTAGACACCATTGCTTCCTTTCTTGAAGCGATACGGAATAAAACACAAGTAATAAGATACATAAGTGTAGGCGAAGATGAAATTTGAAGACATAATTTTTTTTATCCTGTTGGAAATTTGTTACAACTGACAACTAGACAAGAGAAGGAAAACTTTTGTGCTTGTAGACGTCGAGGATGAGAATCAGCGAAGTGAAAAGTTTCATTTTATAGAAACGCCTTAGAAAGTCACATTGCTTAATAATTATATTAACTTATATGACTTACAATACATTTGTTGCTATATTCCTAAATTAAAAATGATAAATAATGATAGAAGCAAACAAATTATAGTTATTTGAAGTGTAGCGTGAACAAAAGTTGGGACAGAGAAGGACGTATAAGTAAACACTATACGTTTTTAATTTTGGATATTAACAATCAGTAACTCCTGCTGGTGATACTTATATAAAGAACTGTAAACTAATTTTAATTTAGTGGAAGCATTTCACAATAGTCACTTTTTGAATGCTAAATTTATACTTGTCAATATATGTGGGATAATAGTCAACGTTAAAGTAGACAATACCCACACCTCATCTGGGAATGATTGCATTTTGTGTTTCACATTCGCAACTAATGACTAATTAAATTTTTTTTGCTCAAACGACGTTTTTAAAAACTGATGAATTTCACAAGTTAGCACCGAGTTAGCACAAGTTAGCATGACATATAGAATCACGTAGAATAGACATACGATCATTTTATTTCAGCATTTGTGGAAAGTACGCGAATATGTTGTCTTTTGCAAAGTATTTCGTGTTAATAATATGCTTAGATATAAGTATGCGAGCTTGTGTTTACTTAAGCATAATGAAAGTATATTCGATACGCTAAATCGGTGCTGGTGTCTGTAACCGGATCACAAAATACGCCATGAGAGCACTGGCACTCTGAAATTCAGCGATTCAGAATCATTTACAAAATTATTAAACAGTTAAAACTTAAATGCCAAGTAAATTTTCATACTCCAAACTATTACCGCAGAAATCACATTGTAGTTTATCGGCAATATTCCTGAAGCTGTAATTGAAACAGTATTCCTTGATATCAAATCAAGAAGAAGTATAAGCTGGTCGCATCCAAGTTTCAACTTTGTTTGATTTTCATGTAGCCAATCCCTCATTGAATCCATCTGATAACATAAGAAAATAAATAGCAAAAGATTAAGTTGTTGAACTTCCAGTCAAAAATAATCAGGAAATGGAAAATATTTGAGCTAACCATTCGACTTATTTCTGCTGAAAGAATTGAGTTTGTAATAGCAAAAACATAGAAAGTAGCAGCCATAATTTGTAAGATCCTATTAGGAACTACAATTCCATCCCCTAAATACACAACTGTGGAGAAGAACCATTCTCCAAAATATGGCAGCATACAATTTCCCAAAGAAGTATTAATAAGTAATGAAAAGGCTCGCAAGGAATGGAACTGTCGGAGGACTAGTGAGTCTTCTTCTTGTATATTCTTTAACATTAAATTTTGTTTCGAAACCATCCCTTCAACAATCACATGAAACCTTTTATGCTCCATAGATCCATGAAACGCTTTAACTGTTATCCACAATATTAAGACATGGACGAGAATGAAGGTATCAGCAAAAAATCCAATTACATACTTAAAAAACATGGATATTGCAGTTACAATGAAAAGCAACAATTCAAATACTCTTAAAACCGAGAGGTTATCGGTGAGGGCATAGACGTCTTCAGTATCATTTTCGTCAACACCATCCGATATGTAATTGATGAAGAAAATCCACCTGCCTATTTGTAAAATACCTTTGTACCACGCGTTGGGAGACTTCCAGACACTTGCTGCTCTTATGGACATAGAGACGCCTCCCAATGTTGGAAGCGTTAGTCTTACAGTGCAGAAAACTAGCAGTAGTCCCAAGAAAAGACCAAGAAAAACAGCATACCAGTCCTTTTAAAAGCAAATTTTAAATTTGTGAATTAGTAGTTCATTTTATAATATTTTAAATAAGAATTGATGCATTATTGTAAGTTATAATTAATGACTAGACAATACCTTGAAATTATAATGCAGAGAATGAAGGTAGATATCAGAGTGGAACGCATTCAAGAGTTTTTGGTAAACGGCAGCATTTTGGTAAAGAGTTTTCAAAAAGGTGTATTTATACACAAAACTGCATAAAATTTCAAGGAGTTTGAAAAATGATACGGGATTCTTCCAATCCATTTCTTTGTGTACCATCCTTAGCCGACCAAAATAAGCCAGTAATATTAGACTTGCTAGCACAACCGACAGAATCTACAGATATCCCAACTCAAAACTATTTATCTCTACAACTATGTGTTATATGGAAAGCTGTATTCATTTAATAATTTGTAACACTTACCTTTCGTCGACTTGAGACTTCCACAGAGTACAAATTTGACGTGATTTTCTTCACTTTTGCAGGGAAAAGGCACAGGTAATAGGCGAATGTAAGATAGACATGTAGAAGTACTATGGATGCCATATTTAGGAAAGGTTAACTGGTTAACACTTATCTTGGACATAAAATGATTTGAAGATAAGTTCA
>JAANSM010004774.1:0-10882 GCA_036850725.1 Orchesella villosa
TGACCTGTGACTCTGTGAGTCAATTTGTTATTGCCTAATAGATTGTAGCTACCGCTGTTTGTACCAAATAAAGAGATTAAAGGTTACAAATTCGGCTTGGTGAAAGATTGATTGTCCAGTCAGCTACTGTCTTATGCAATGCAATGGGGAAGTCTTTTCTAAAAAGTGATTCACAAGCTACAAGGTACATGCTATATTAAGAACAAATCTTGCTGATGATTCATTTTTAACGAACATATTTAGATTTAGAGTCAACAAGTTGTGTATTAAGAGGGCCTACTTCAGCAACCGCAAATTTAACTGAGATGTGAGCAAAACTGAAACTTTCAAAGTTCATTTTGAGCATTCATCCTTCTGTATATCATGATGGGCCGGTTTTAGTGTTTTATAGTTATGAGTCATGCTATGGATTTAGATTATTATGGGCTTATGATGATGATGACTGTTGACACTTTTGTTGTTGTCACCTTTGATAAAAGAAAGGAGAGCGAAAACAAACATAATGGACAAACACGTATATCAAGTTAATACAATTGGAAATAATACAATGTTTTTGTCTGTTTTCACTATCTATTGGTGACGGTGTGGTGTAATGAAAACTCGACCGTGTGAAATATCATGTTTCATGTTCAATGTTTGAATAGTATCATTAATTTTGTTATGGAATCAACTATGGATTCAAGTCCCAAAGTGGTATCGCATCGGGACAAAAAACTAGCACTATAGTAAAATATTATATTAATACAACTCGGAAATTGAATTAATACAATAATTCCACGGAAGAATTATTCTTCCGTGGAAGAATTTCTGATTTTCTGAGAAATGCCATTAACCGAGAATACAAAGTTTTCATTAAGTTGCAATCACGTTATTAGGGATTGATTGAACGCTTAAAGGAAACCTTTTGTTTTTGTTGATAATACGTTATTTCCATTTGTAGTATATTATGCTTCATGAATTTAATGTTTGAATTTAAAGATGGGTGATGTAACTTGTGTCTGAAGATCCAATGTATTGCTAACTATGATTTAATAATAATGTTTTGACTGAAGCATAGCAATAAATAGCAAAGATGACGCTTAGAATGTCATAAGAAAAACTGAAAAGTGAGTTTAGATAAACCAAAATACTTTTTACATGATGATGCAAAGACAAAAATTATCTCCCAAAAACACTTGCGTTTCACTTCCTGAGTGCTAAACGCATATCCCATATCCACTATGTTTCTACTAAACAAATGACATTAAGACATCGTCAAAATTACTTAGATTTAATTGGTGCATTAAATGAATAAAATGAAGAAGACTAAACGCATTAAACGATCGTGAAAATTGTTTATTAACAATATGACCAAATATCATCATCACTTTTTGCTGTCATATCATAAATTATCCTCTTACAAAGTTAGTATAAAACTTAGTTTAGAATACAAAACAAAAAGATCTTAGTGTTCTAAAGAATGTGCCTTTCATAAACCAAACTTATTCCTGAGGACCGTCATTCTTCTTCGCCTCTTCATTTACATTTAGAGGAGGTAATGTTGAATCAACAATGTCAAGGATTTCTTCTATTTGACTTTCTGTCAGTCTTTCTTCACTCTCCTCCACAATAGCCTGAATGTCAACAGGTTGTAATGGTCGCTAAATACGGAGTCAAAGGAAAGTTTTAATAAAATATTGTTTTAACCGTTACAGTTTGAAGTGGCGCAACACAAAAGCCTGCCGTAAAAGCATACTTATACTTGCTTGAATTGAAAGACAAAAGTTCACTGTTCACTAACCGTATTTAGAATCGTCAACCTTTCGGATTTGGTAAGGTTGTAGGGATGAAGTTTGGTTAGGAACTCTTCTATAATTTCAGGGCTTTGAACAACACACGGTGTTTGCTGTAGGTACTGAAGGACCTCATAAGTGACTGTATTCAAATGAGTATTGTACTTCCACTTGTTGGCATGTTTCGGACCTCGAACATTCCCCTCCTTGGTTTCTTTAAAAAATTGGTATACCTGTATTAAAAAACATGTTCAATAATACTAATACATGACAATACATTTAGTAAAGAGTGCACTCAAGCCCATTTACAAAATAATCATGAGACAACATGTCAAGGAAAAATATATACTTTCAATTTTCGATTAACAAAATCTACAAGTAACTTAATAATTTACCTCATAGTTGCTGAGCGGTCCAATCAATCGCTTCGAATTATGGTCTCCTTCTGGAGGTACAAGCTTTTCTTCTATCTCAAACTGTCCACAATTATCCATTATTTTCCTCGTAATACTTTAGTGATCACTGACTAAATGGAAATGTTTTGGCTTCTGGGAAAAACACTATGCTACACCATCAACACGAACTATTTACAATAGTTTTCACACACTGGCTACGGCTACAAATAAAAACAATACAGACTTGAAGTGATGCTTGTTGTCCATGCTTTTCCCTCAGTTACTGATCACTGATACTGTCACAGAATATAATTTAATTGATTCTCCATTACGAACACTGCTTTATAGCAGGAATTCATACCCATCTGTCGATTAAAATATTATATAAATTTTCAGTATAAACAATAGAGATGTTGTACTTCATCAAATCTGGAATCACCTGTTTTAGTTCTGCTCCCAGTACTTCACCACCAAGCAACATTGACAACATTGCACACACGACATGCAGTAGTTCTTCGTGCCGCATTTTGGTTCATTTTCATTCATACCAACTAGTGTGTATTGAGTATGGCTTGCAATGAGACGTTCAGTAGAGATAATTCAGCAGCGTACACTAGTACACATACACATGCAGAAGAAATACATGATACGCATTCCAAAACAACTTTTAGAATCATGTCTTGCAAATAAAATTTCAGCTAAAAGCTTCAGTTTTAGTTTCTTTGAATTGACATTCGCTTGAAATATCTTGTGTTATTGCTGAATATTCGGTAAAATACGTAACTATCCATGCATATGTTCATGAGGAAAGCGTTACAGATTCATAGGATGCATGAATCAGGGACTGGATGAAAAATTAAGAATGCTATTAAGATCTATTTGGAACAACCAGATCATCAGTCATAGCTTACATCAGGTCACATAGGGTGCATGGTCTTCTCATGTGATAATAAAGTCGGGATGTTAAATGGATAAGAGGTATTTCTTTAAAAAACATTTATATTTTATCTCAAAAAAGTACAATAAACTTTTATTTTGCATACACGTACAAAGTTGCAGTAGCATACAAACAGTATAAAAACTACTAAGAATCAGTCAGGTATATGTACAAACATTCCTTAAATTCTACATATCATTTATCCCTTTACAATCAAACAGAGTTAGCAGTTCAAAGAAAACAAAATTCGAAATTGTTTGCCATTCAAACATCCACGCGTACACAAATCATTTTCTACAAAAATACATGATATGGCAAAGTAAATTCATTTAAATAAATACATTTTGACGAATCTCCAGTCTCTGAGTTTATAGAAAAAGGTACAATAAACTTTTATTTTGCATACACGTACAAAGTTGCAGTAGCATACAAACAGTATAAAAACTACTAAGAATCAGTCAGGTATATGTACAAACATTCCTTAAATTCTATATACCATTTATCCCTTTACAATCAAACAGAGTTAGCAGTTCAAAGAAAACAAAATTGTTTGCCGTTCAAACATCCATGCGTACAAATCATATTCTACAAAAATACATGATATGGCAAAGTAAATTCATTTAAATAAATACATTTTGACGAATCTCCAGTCTCTGAGTTTATAAATGACAGTTTTGTTGGTGATTTGAAAGAAAAAAAATCACACAACTTGAGATTATTTGTGGAGCTGTCTCCTTTTAAAACTTCTTATGTCCTGTATTTGTATCTCCTATATGAAGGTCTGCGGCGAGGGGTTTCACCGGGCTTCCGGCAAATGCCATCCATTCCCTTCTTATAACCCGATGGACACCTCCTCCTCTGCCTGATATATGAAGGTGGACCTCTGGCTGGAGCTGCATCTGCTTGATCTGCATTCTCCAAAATCATGGCGATTACTACCATGAGGCAGAGTCCGTAAATGAAAGATTTCTTATAGAAGTGACATGATGATTTATGTTCCGCTCCAGATAACTTTTTGCACAATTCCTTCTGGATTGACTTTTGCTACAAAGTTGTAGGATTGCAGGTGACAATTTATCTGTACAACACAAAAAAAGAACAACTTTGATAAGATCACAAATCACAATGCAAACACTAAACGGCTTTTTTGCAAACTAATATTTTACTACTGAATGTAAATATATAATTTTTTAAATGCTTACATTTAAAGCTTGTCAACTTAAACTTTTTGGCAACTGTAACTTTAACTTTCGCTTCAGGCTTAACCAACCTATGTTCTCAGGTGAGCTTCAAAGGATTGAATGAAGTGACCAGGTATCAACTGTCCTTTTTATATAACGCAACACCAACACCTTTCTTTCATTCACGCTTTTTCTCTGTAACGTTTGCTCATTTTTGACCAGTACGAAAGATGATGATGATGCGATGGGATATGATTTGTGTGAGAGCCACGCTTTTGCTCAGGGTGCATGTATGTATGTACTCGTATGTACTTGATGATGTGCAGAAAAAAAATTCTTGAATGAACAATGAATGAATCACATCTCATTATTTTTACTACTACCACATTACTACTTATAATATGTTGAGTAGGCAGGTTCGCAAAAGAGGATCGTTATTTCAATTCAAGACAAGATGATACACGCGGTCAGTTTTTTAGGTAGTTTTGCGTTCGTTGATTTGCAGCTTTTTTGGGAGCAAAATTTTTGCTGGCAAAAATCAACCATGATGTCATCAATGCATTTGAAAACTGACATTGCCAAACCCATCATCATAATCATCATCTTGTCCCACTGTGTGAAGTTTAGCTGTGGCTAAAGGCATCGCTCCCAAAGAGACCAATTCAATTAAGGAAGGCTTCTATTACAAAGGAAGTTAAGGAGCCGAAGCCGAAGGAACGGTACACAGGTAGGCTAAACAAAGTTCCACATTCTAGTGAGCACCCCCACAATCACATATCCCACCCACACGTTCAAGCATTGGACATGAGCATGAGCATTAACACCGGATTTTTATGTGCATTTCCTCCTTCATTCTTGAAACAACGTGGTCCAACGGTGCGTCAACCTTCTTTGGTATGAGAATCATGATGATTATGATGATGAGAGCATAATTTGATACAGTTTAATAGATTGAATACTACTCTAAAGATTTGTCACGTCATTAAGTAATGAAATGAGCACGGTTTTTCACCTTCAGAATCAGATTACTTCAAGCTAATCCTTGGTTAAAATTTTGTTGTTGGTTGTTTTATTTAAGTTTGAAAGTGATTACATTACATCATCCTTTGTTATATTGGGCAATGTCCAACTACTTCATACTTCAAACTTCATGGTATATCCTTTTTGTCCGCCCTTTGGTTTTTGGTTCCGCATTATAACACGACGTTTTTAGCAACAAACAAAAAAATAACCGGTTCGAAAACTTTGATTGACGAAAGTTTCAGGTCCTTCATCTTGAAGCTGTTTTATCTATGTGATCATCACTAAATGATCTATATTTGCTTACGCATTAGATCCGTACGTTATCGAAACCACGATGTCATTTGTTGAAAGCTACCTATATACTTGCTACTATCAACTATACAAGCTTTGTTATATGTCATGTCATATGTTATGAGGATGATTTATTGTACGCACACAAAAAACAAATTTTGCATTCAGGAGATCGCGAGCGCATAAATTGCAAAAATTATCTGATAATATGGGTGAGGATTTTTTGCTAATGGCTTTCCCAATGTGAGAATGAAATCATCAAACACGTGAATAATTTATTCAGAGCAAAAGTGAAGTAGTTTTAATTAAAATATGAATAACAAAATGCAGATGGAGCATATCCATTTAATTGATTGTCAAAATGTTTTCATTTGCATGGACAATCCTTTGTTATTTAAAGGGATTTCCTTCACGTGTACACATACACTCCTTTCAGATGACGTGATTTTTTTACTAGTTTATCCACACCTGACCAAACGACCACCAAAGGAAAAACCTTTCTCAATGAAATAAAAAAAACTCTTGCATTATTTTAATTAACTTTTTAAAAATCATTTGCATTTTGTGTTTTGAGTATAAAAAAGAGGTTTCATTCATAACTTTTTTTTGTGAAAAACAAGCCAAGCCCACTTATTCGGTTTTTTTCTTCTCAAAATTTTCAAATCACGAAGTATCATCTTATTTTTTAGTATTCAAAGACTCATACAAATAAGGTACATTTTACCAGCTTTTAATTGAAATCTATGAATGAATCATCTTTGTGTACGTAAATCATTACTTCGTACAACTCGACTTCGACTTCGATTTGAACTCGTAGTAGCGGTATTGTTTCCTTCTCCTTCTAATATACTGTCACTTGTGACACGTACTTATTATCTTTGAATGTTTTGAATCCTGCTAAAAGCTGATCATCACATCATACCTCACCCACGCTCTCACGCATTATTAACTGCTCGTGGTCACACTCTTCCTTCGCATGGAATGAATTCATGTGGTGTAAGTGTGTGTGGTGTGTGACGGTACAGCTATATTTAGAAAAATGCATTCCTTTCGTTGTTTGTTTGTTGGTTTATTGTTTTAACCTAATTAATACATACACAGTAGTCAGTAGTAGGACACAGAAGGATGTGAACAAATATGATTGTAGCAACAACGATTGCAAATACCGAATTCCCAAGTGCCGATTGCAAATATATAGATACATATAAATTCTAAATGATGCGTTGAAATCAGCAATGCAAATAATGCAATTCGTGCTGATGCATTTTGCATAAATTAACAAGATGCATCTTCAATAATCTTGCTAACTTCCTAACATACTTTATTTTATTACTGTAGGGCTATGAGTTATGATTGCGATTTGATGAATCAATTTTTCACGTCCAGCATCACTAATTGTTCAAATAACCATTAAATTAAAACATTTACAAACCAGGATGAAGAATAGAAATTTTTCTATATACGGATCTATATATAATGATGACATCATGGATGGACACATGCTTTCATATTTCTTAAGGAGACAGTTCGATCGATGGTGTTTGGTGCGATGATATGATAAGTAAACTATGACGTTTCATCAATAATGAAGTCACTGTGTGTGTGAGCTTCTTGCATCGTCATTCTTTTCAAATGAGGAGACAACTTTTTAAAGAACGTGACAAGCAAAAGTAAACTACCCTTTCAGAAGAAGTATCCGTTTGTTTCTAAATTTTCGTCGTATGCGTTTACGATGTACCTGTTATTAAAACCTAAGTTAAGTGGGAACTTTTAATGACGAAATGTAGCGAGTACAACAATGACGTCTTGTGTATATTATGCTGTACGTGTAGGATGTTTTACTACGTATGACAAAAGTTCGTAGGCAGAAAACAGACAGACAGACAGACAGACAGACAGACAGACAGACAGACAGACATGAAACCCGATTCAATATCTACTAATACGCGTTTACAACGCTTTCAGTAGATAATAATGTAATATTTGGCCGGTCGAACCGGACACGCACTTTTGAGCTTGCTTAAATTTGGAGTATGTTACTGAAATACTGAAATTAAGGGCAGTCGCATCATTATTTGTGGCGAGGGTGAAGTAAGACGTGTAAATGTAAACGATTGCATTTCTTAACCCACACACACACGACACGATGCTGTTCATGGTCGTATCAATATGAAAAACGTTTTGGGATGATATGAGACTTTAATTTTTTCTATCAAGTTCATATAGATCTTTAACTGGTTCGCTTAAAACCGGTACTAAATCGTTCTGTTGAAGGATAACCATCCGTAAAAGGGTACATGCGATGAAGTAAATTAAGATTGATAAATTTATTAAATATTTTGCAAATAAATAGAAAACAGTATGCATTATTTTAAAAATTGTTCTGAAGATCATTTTTGAAGGCCACACGTATGTTTATGGTGAAGATGGTATAACTTTAGTGGATTTGATAGTTGGCTCATTGTTTTGGCCGCTTCCTCCCATTTGGGAGACCATCTTTTTGTATGCTTCTAACACATTTATGCGCCCATGTCCAAACACCTCATTTGGGAAAACGGTATCAGGGTTGTTTCCACAAGTAGCACCTTTAGAAAATAATAGTTATGCGTAAAACCCCGTTAAAACATCAAACTACTTATCTACAACGACAGAAACCACAAAGATTTTATCATAACTCAATACTCAATTGCAATGGAATAGTACCTGAAGTTTTCAGATTGGTATCGGCCGTTTCATAGAATAATTTCATAACATCAGCCAATTTAAGATCAGGATTTTTGGCTAAAAGTAACGCTAGAATAGATAGAAATAAGAAACATATATAATCCACCGTTCAAACATAAAAACTTGAATACTTTTTGTATTTGGAATTTGGTCTAAGAAAGTTACCTGTAGCTCCAGCCACTGCAGGACTACATGAACAAAAATTAAACATTTAAAATTATGCTTTAAATTTAAATTCCGAGACACAAAATATTGCTATATTCAGAATCAACTTACCAAGCCATACTTGTACCAGACAGAACCCTAAATATAAAATTGAATTTTTTGACTTAAAAATATGCTCAGATGAACAAAATATTAATACATAGCAATTCAAAAATAATAATTAATGCCCACCTGTAAGCTTTATCAGAGAAGTGGAAAGCAGAGTTGACCTTATGGCCAGGAGCGACAATCTACAAATTAGTCAATCTTTGGTTTTCAATTTATCCAAAAAAAACTCAGTAAAACAAACAAACTAGTATTTTACCTCGGGTTTTATTTCTCCATCACCAGCTACTCTTGGTCCACGACTGCTGAACTTAGCAATTGCGTCATCTTTATCTGTTGCACCAACAGCAAGCACTCCATCTCTATCGCCGGGTGAAGCAGCGGTGTTGCATTTTGGACCGTCATTACCAATGGCGAAAATTGGCAGGATTCCAGCAGTGGTCCATGCTATAAAAATGTTGATAATTTAGTATTTTAAAAATAGAGTCATAAAATTAACACGTTCAATTACATCATTGCATTGAATTACTGCATTATCATTTGTCAAAATTGAATGGCTATTTTAAATTTTGACGCATAAACTCCAATAATTTGTAAAATTAACTAATACCTAATGTGAACGCTGAATTACGCATGTTGAATCACTCTACAACACTCTGATTTTCACTCAAATCTAGTGACTTTTAACCGATTTGACTCCAAAACATTTAGTACCATCTCTAATGCTAGTGGAACATATATAATAATATGTACCAAATTTGAAAACGAAATTGCTCAAATTATGTCTGCCTGCTAGGACAGATTGCACAAATTTACGAACTTGCTTAATACTGCATAATAAAATTCCTGCACTACAATTTTTAATATCAAAGGAAGCAATTTTGATGCGTATTCTTGAATTGAGATAAAAGCCAACCAATTGAGAAGGCTGCATAATTTGATTTTATGAACTTAAGACCCTTACCTTGAATCACATCATCATAGAAAGGTTCATTTTGACCTCCTCCCCAAGAATTTGTCACAATGTGTGGAGCAGTTGTACAATCACTTAAAAAAATAGTCAATTAAAACGTTGTAGTTTGATTTAAAATAAGCATGAAAGTAAATTTAGCTATTTAAGGTACCTGTCTCGTCCATCTGGCTGCGTTGGACACATAGTCCATTGCCCACAGTCAATTAAATGTTGCTCTGGACATCCTTTGAGATAATACAATACACTTATTAGTATTAGGTATCATGTGATATAATTTGATAATGTAAAGCTGTAACGATGTTTGAATTGAGTATTTTAAAATGATCTCACCTGCAGTTTCACAAGCTCTGCATGCCATCTTAAAATTACAAAAGATTACAATTGAATTATCCAGATCCAGTAATATTAACCAAAAGTGAATACTAAAACATATGTAAGTATGATTCGACGAATGAAAGTATTTCTAAACTTACCCATTTAGCCCCAGGTGCGACACCAGTACCTAAAATACAAATTATAATAAAAATTTCTTAGCTTAACCACTCAGAAACTTTTGGCATATTTAAGAAGAAATCATGTCACAACTTACCGGTTCTTCCGAGGACTGTTGCAATCTAAAATAAAATAGAGTAGGTTTACACATTAACGAAAAACTAACTTGGCAGCTGTAAAACTAGCTTTAAATACACATAAGAGTGTTTGTGGTTGTACGGAGGAATATTTATTCCTACAAATTCAATTACCGTATGTGTTCCGTGACCATTAAGATCTGTGAGCAATAAAAATATTTACCAGATTATTTTTTAAAATTTAATAACGTTGTTAAAAAGTAAAACTTTCATATGATTATGAATTTATGATCGAAACTAAGTGTGAACTTACCACTGGGCTTAGCTTGCTTGTACCATGGATCAAACCTGAATAATTTTTAAAAAAAGTACAAATTAATATAAAAATCCATTTTTTGTCGTTGTCGCAAGGTTGAAGATATATCTTAATACAAGTTTTCAACTCACCATCCCCTGTTTTCAGCTCCTACCCAACTGTCTTTGACTGCAGTATGTGTATAACGTACGCCTGATCACGGTCATAAAATAACGTTCAATATTGAATCAGTTATAGTACGTTTCATTCAAGAAGCCTTATTCAGTATCGGTACTTCTTTGAGAACAAAACTTTACAAATAAAAAACTTACCAGTGTCGATTCCTACAAATGAAAAAATAAACAGAATAAATTGGTATACAACAGTATAATATACAAAAACATATATTAAAATTCGTAACTTTATTTTACTCACCAGCAACGACGATTCCT
>JAANSM010004775.1:0-10880 GCA_036850725.1 Orchesella villosa
CAACGACTACTAGTGTAATCATACTCAATGTGAACATTGATGTCTTTCGATTTCGAAAGGCTCATACAATTACGATTATGCTTCGGCTTGACTTCGTCAAGCCTCGCATAATCTTCAATTTAGTAACCCCTGGGCTCCGGGTCCATTCCGTAATTCGTATTTTATCAAGTCTTAAAAGTGTAAACCTGAATGGAACAGCGAAGCTCGTATATATCTAAAACTATGGTTGCGTATGGATTCGTATACGAATTTTGCATCGTTTATGATGCTATCATCAATCAATGCTATGTACAGGAAAACCATAATATTATGCACCTTGTCATTTTCTATCACATCGCCGGTCTTACCAACTGGCTAATTTTGATTGAGCTTTCAATTTTCTCTAATGGTGAATAGGGGTTGTTAATTGTGGATCTACATTTTAACACAAACGATTAATTTTTCTGTTTGTCGTCCTCGATCTTTGGGGCAAATTGAAAAAACATACGATTTAAGGCAGATTGTCAACATTACCTTTATATTCAGCCGTTTCAATCGGTTTTGACTTGACACGGCCTTATTAACGTTTAAAGTGTTGCTTTAATTGCCCATGAAAATCTTCCCTGCTTGTTGGTTGAGATATACACGTTGAATACGACGAGCGAACTTAATAAGGCAAGGTTATGTTATGGATGCTTACACTTTGCATGTTTAGCATCCACTTACTCATCACTGCACAGTTTAAAGATATGCCTATTCTTTGCAATTTGTACTATTTAGTAGTTTCGCACATGCTTGCAAACAGATTCGGCTTGCTATCTCTTAAATGGAATCCGAATATGATATGGATAACTCTTGCCATGTACTTAAGACTCCGAAATACCTATCTACTATCTAAGACCTAAGGTATAATAATACATAATTTAGCAAGTTCCTTTTGCTTACAACACAGCTCAACCTTCAGGAGAAGTTCAAGATTTTTATTAAGTATGCTGCGCTGTGCTGTTGCTGTTGTACATTCTTTTATGACAATACTCAATATGCACACCGAATCATGAGTTATACTGCATACAACAACATACTAGAACTAGAAACATGGAGATATGGAGGTACAGCATCAGGTACCCCGACCGCATGTATATGTTATAAATGTATGATGTACCTGTGACTTCAGCTCTGCTACCAAAGATTTAAAGACACGTCAGGTGTCTAGTCTGTGGCTTGTCAAAATTTGCAGCAATCGGTGCACGATACAATTGTATTCAACTGTTCATTGAGAAACGGTGTATTTTTTTATGGAAACTTGGCGAGGAATGAGTTTTTTCTGTTATTTGATATTATTGACATAACCAAAATAATTCCTGGAATTTCGGCTCGTTCCATGGTTCACCTGCATCCGATGAAAAGACATGTCTAAAGGTCCCGTTCGTAATAGTAGTAGTGAATGTAAAACTGAAGATTTTAAGCATCACTTATAAGACTCTATGTAAGACAAAAAATTAACGAATCGAGTGAGAGCGTCTTCCGTTAGCGTAAAAATCCAAATGTGATATTTCAATGCATTTACATTTCTACCTATAGTACAATTACAGTTACAGCCTTAGTGTAATAATTTTAACTTTGATAATAAACCATGACTTTGTTCAAACATAACGTTTTTGGAATTGGATTGCTGTTCTTCCTTTTTGTTACTATTCTGGGAGCGGAAGAAGAGACTGTGAAAGGTTTACCCAAGAACTATGTTGTTAACGATGGAGGTAAGTTGGACATATGAAATGAATTGAAAATTGATTTCATTGATTGATTGAAAACTTCGTTTTAAGTTTTCTATCTAGAATTTTTTTTAAATCACTGTACACCTTGATATTACTGTACTACAACTAATGCATTTAAAAACATTTCAGATGTGGAGTCAGTGGACATTGAAGGTAATTATGATTTCACAGAGGAGGATGATGTGCTGATTCTTACATCAGTAAACTTCAAGCATGCTGTATATAAACGTGAATACATACTTGTTGAGTTTTATGCTCCATGGTGCGCATCTGAAAACACTTATTTTATCCCTATTTTAAATTTTGGTTAAAGATTATAGATAAAAACAATTATAATGCATTTGTTATACTACTTTAACTAATTGAAGGTGTGGACATTGCAAGCAATTGATTCCTGAGTACTCAGAAGCTGCAAGGCAACTGAAAGCTGATAATCTCACCCTAGCAAAGGTAGATGCAACAAAAGAGGCTACGTTGGCAAAAGAGTACATGATTCAAGCATTTCCAACCATTATATTATTTCATAATGGAGAGAAAGCGGAGGAGTATCAAGGGGAGCGCAATGCAGACGGTAAATGAAAAATGAAAATTACTTGGGCAAACTTATATTCATAAGTACTTAAATCCATAGCATTTTCATACTACCGATTTTATATAATTTACATAACTGATCAGTCAGCATTTTTGCAATCTTATAGGAATCGTAACATACATGAAAACAAGAACGGATCCAAACTGGAAGCCACCGCCATCGGCTGTGATAGAATTGGAGACGGAAAATTTCAATGAATTCTTATCGAAAAAACCTTTAGCATTGGTCTTATTTTACGCAACTTATTGCAAACATTGTCATCAGGTAACACTTTTAAATATAAAGGCAGTTTTCTTTACTTAAAAGATGTAATTCTTATAATGTATAATGTGCTTATATGTTGTGGACAATTATTGACAATTTATTATTATTTACTGGCATTGCATTTTAGATAAAACCTGAGTTTAATAATGCAGCTAACAAACTCAAGGAATATGGGATTCCATTAGTTCAAATTGAGGGAACAACCCACAAGGAAATTGCAGACGAATTTAAGGTACGAGGCTGGCCTACCTTGTTTGTATTTCGGCACGGAAGAGCATTTGAATACAAAGGCCAAAGAGACGCTGCTGGAATGATAACTTACATGAAGGAACAACAAAAAAACCCTACGACTGAATGCAAAACGACATTGGAAGTTAAGAATAGAATTGACAGATACAATCCCACAGTTATCGGAGTATTTAAAACAAAGTCGAAATTTTACGAAGAGTTCTTTGCGGTTGCCAACTACCTTCGCGGCGAACCAATCAAATTCATTCATACGTTTAGCGAAGAAATAGCGAAATCTCTCAAGGTCACTAATGAGGAAGCTATCATAGTGAAGAAGGCTCCTGTATTTCTATCGAAATACGAAGATGACCACGCAGTTTTAAAAAATGTACCTTACACAATTTAAATGAAAGCAATTTGTTAATACTGTATTATGCCATACAATATTATTGGCCACTTTTAATTTCTGGTTTTGTACAGGATGAGATAACAGCGGATGACATGGCAGAATTTATTAGAGGAACTTATAGACCCTTGGTAGGCCAGAGAACGAAGCAAAATCAGGTAGTGTTTTACTCAACGAGGCCACTGATTGTTGTTTACTACGATGCTAACTTTGATCATCAGTACCAGACAAATAGTGAACTGACTAGAAAGAAAGTTGTTGAAGTTGCCAAAGAATTTCCTGATATTACGTACGTGATACAGCAATACAAAATGATTTCATGTCAAGTGCGCCACCACAAAACAATCATTTTCATCTTTGTTTTGCAGATTTGCAGTAGCTAATGAAGAGGAGTATGAGCAAGAACTCAAAGCTGCAAAGCTAGACGATTCGGGTGTGGATGTAAATGTAATTTGGTATGGCGATCGACGACTCAAATACACTATGGAGCCTGTCGATGACTTCGATGGTAGCGATCTAAGAACATTTATTCATCAAGCTAGAGATGGTAAAACTAAACTCTTACAGTCTTTTGTATCAGTTTGAGCTAGCAACACGATGTTTCTAAAATTACATGCAAAAGTACTTCACTTCACATTTTAGGACAATTAAAACCTGTTTGGAAATCATTACCAATTCCAACGAAGCAGGACGGTCCAGTTCAGACTTTAGTTGCGGATAATTTTGAAGTCGAAGTTTTCAAGGCTAAAGTTGATAGAGACGTCGTATTCTACGTTTATGCGCCATGGTTAGATAATTACGTCGACGACCTACCATGTAGATCACTTAGTCCAATTAGTACATCAATTACATCATAATATATATATTTTATGTAGGTGCGGCCACTGTAAGGAGTTTGATAAAGTCTACAAAAAGGTAGCCAAGTCAATATCTTCCGAAAAATTGTTGTTCACAAAGTTGGATGGATCCGGAAACGACTTGCCACCAGGATTCGAAATCAAAGGCTATCCCACAATTTTCTTTATACCAGCTTTCACGAAACATGAACCAATCTTATATGATGGTGACAGATCAGCGAAAGACTTTAAGGTGAGAGATCATTATCAAAAATCTAAACCTACATCCATCCCTCCATTCCCAGATATGATAGAACAGCAAAGTTAATGGTTACCTTTTACCTTACATTTACAGGCCTTCGTCAACAAGCATTCAAGCATTATTTTATCTCAAGAAGAGAAGGAAGGCCGAAACAAAGTAGAGCTTTGACGAAATCACGATGGACTTGATGCAAAGTAATACTAAGTTAGTGTAAATGCTATTCAATTCAGACACTTCATTTCATGCTGTGACCTCACCTAAATGTACGATGTACGTATGTAACAATTACTAATTACTGATTAAACTGCAGTAATTTATTTTAAACTACAAAACAGAATTGATAACGAAAAGTTAAATTGATTATATCGCGCTGTCAAGTTTATTGAAACTGTGGTATTGGCTACTGCCAACGTACGTAGTATGTACATCTATCCATCAAAATACTTAAAATCATGACCAATAACTAAATCATATCAACGTACAATTTCCAATATAAAAACATCATTGCTCAATTATAAGTCTTCGAATGTAGTATACTCAATTTATTTACGAAAACAGCTAGAAAGAGGAATGAACGAACTTAATTCTACATAATTCAGCAAAAGAACAAAATTTTTATCCTGAAGTAAACATTCAATAATTTCTTAGACACTTAATCCGTGCAGAGACTCAAAAAAAGTTCATAAAAGATTGTATAAGAAAAAGCTTAAGCTAGGATCTTACAAACTATAGTCGTACCATACAAAAACAGGCTGTCGATATAACTTAATTTACTCCTCTGATACGAAAACACCTCCAGTCTGCTCTTGGTACACCTCAATGACGTCATCATTTTCCATCTCCAACTGAAAGTTAAATTTTTAAGATGAGTATAATTGTACAATTAATAATAATACAAAAAATGATATTTAAACTGCGTGTAATCGCACAGCACAGTTGTAAGTGCAATCTAACCTGTTTGGGTGTTTCGTCATCGTTTATTCGACGACCATCAAAAAGAAATCTTAATGAGCTGACAGGTGCCCCCTAAAACCAGATAAAAACAAAATTCCTTGATTTAGCATACTAGCATATATCATACGAATATTACAAATCGTAACTTGATTGTGACGATACACAATAGCTAAAAGTAAAAGGCATGAAATTAATTTTAAGATCTAATCCTTAATTAAAAAGGCTACTTACCACCCTCTCGCTGTAACTTTTCTTAAGCTTGCCCATTTGGGTGCTCATCTTGACACGGAAGTGTATTTCATTTGTGTCCTGTCCCACTACTTTCAATTTAATGTAGTCGGAACTACCGTCTCCAGCATCTTTGTTTTCCTGTTAGGTTGAAATAAATAAAATAAATAATTTATTATAAAATGTAAAATAAAATATTATATTTACTCGACTGTCGACAGCCTGTGTCATGTGTGGTTTGTTCGGTGGTGGTTAGTAAAATTTCGAATGTTTACGCTGCCACCTACGACTGAGAACCTATTTTCTGCCAACTGCGCTTACTAATGACTAAATTACTTATCAATCAAGAACTTGCGTCACATTTGACATTGTGACAATTGATAATTCACTGGTGACTGGGTCAGCCTGACACCAGTGACCAGAAGATGTGACTGCAAGATATGAAGATGGCCCTTCACCCTTAATTCTCAAATTACATCCAAATCATCATCTCAACGTAAACTGCAGGTCACAGGTTGACTGTCTAGCCTAGTCTAGTATACAGCATACGATGTACGACAACATCAATCATATCACAATTCACTAGTTGGAAATGAATAAATGATAGGTGGTTGGAGTTCTCATCAAAAATGCCAACATGGTATTTAAATTGATAAATTTGATACTAATGACATGAACCAGTCACTAGTCCGTCCGTATCTTGTTAAAATATACATTTGACAGTCTAACGTCATCAAAATTATCACATCCACTTTACTACCAACTACCGACTACTAACTTTTGACGCAGCTGACAGCCATATTCTTATTTTCCATTGTGGGACAATCAGTGATAAGTAAGGTCAGTAACTTTTTAATATAATACGGCCACGGTTGACGGTACTAACAACTAACTGGAGGAAACAATTACAGCTACGGAGCACCCGGTATTTCAATAGCTGAAGTGATGAAAAACTAGAACGACTAGTAGTATTAAGTGAATGACTTTACCTGATTGTTGGCGTCGGACATCCTGTTGCCACTTGGTTAAATTTACAATCAAAAATTAAAAATTACGAACGACGGAGCTGATTCCGATGACACAACTAGATGCAAATCAACGTCTTCTGGCAATGAGCGGAAAGAAGCTTGTCTTTATTCCACACAACTGCAACTTGATCGTACTAATATTCAAGAGACTCAGAAAGACGGAGAACACAAAACTTCGCCAGCAAAATGTTACAGTACGCACTTCAGCCCGCAGAGAGTGCTATGCAAGTTTACTTGTATCGTTAGCTGTTAGTTCATTGTCAATCATTCCTTTCGTTCGTGTACCTTCCTTACGAATATATGTAAGGTCGACCTATATATCTCCAAAAAACAAGGGAAATGACTGAAATGAGTACCTCCACAAAGGGAAAGAAAGAGTGGTGTATATGGAATACGGGTATATGAGAGAAGAACCAAATGTCTACTGTCTTTACATACATAAAGAAATAGGTGAAAAGTGGAGCTTTATCATGCTTGCATCAACCGCACTTTACCGCGTTCTATTTAGGCATTTCTGCTGTACAAAAGGTGCTGTACTCGCTGGTAGTGGCTGTAAAATGCTTCCATTTCTTCGACAATCCAGATCCTCGAGTAGGTTGATATGCTGATGGTATGAATGTATTACTGCCAAGCATTAAGCAATACATCAAGAGTCTGTTCGCATTCTACGTGGTACTCGGTACCCATAGAAGTGTGTTGATGGGATAAGCTACTAAAAATAAATTTAACTGTATGCTCTGGGACTTATAAAAAGTACCTTGTTTAGATTAAATTCTATGTGTAAATTTTTTTCCTTCCAACATACTTAATGAACAGCACGTTGCATTCTCATATATGCATATGTGAACAACGAGAAGCTAGGTTTCTCGGCATCAAAAGGCGTAGCGAAATTTCCTAGCATGCCACTAAGCTACGCCGCCGCGGATGTATTCCATGTAATGCATTTGGGGAGATTAGGGTACGTGTTTGGGGCTTGGGGGGACCACCCGCGTCGCATACCTATCCAACGAAGTAGCAATTTCCCTGAATTGGAACTTATGTATAAGAGGATGCTCCAGCTAACTTGTCCATGCTGAAGTACAAAATGTATGGCTAAGACAGCTGAAACACGCCTATGATATGGCCTAAACGTAACCACAACGAAATTAAGAAAGATTACTCACATTTGATTGGCAGATCAATTAACCAACTAATGCTTTACGTTATTGAATTATCTGGGAAACTTTAAACGTTCGACTGCGTGGTTTAATCGTCACATGGCCACACCATACTAATATCATATACAGAACAACGTCCGAGTCCGCGTCGGCATGCAAATGCAAATGTATGTTGATTAATTAATGAGCATGTACTTTGTTGAATCATGAAAATTTCCCGCGTACGATGCAATTTGCAATCCATAATATGTCGCCATCGCGTCAACAATTCAACCTACTCGTTTTAACATTTAATCTCATAGACGTAAAAATAGATAGACACAACATGCGTCATTTAAAAGCATTATGAGAAAGTGTGCCCATAAGGATACATTGCATATGATTTCATAGACCATGTCTCCTAAACTACTATAATTTTTGTGGGGTCATCCAGTTCGAAATGTGAACCTTTAGGATGTTCGAAATGTGCAAGTCAAGGAAACAAGGTTTATGAAAACTGTAAATGTGCACACTTTTTGATGAGCATGCCAAGTCTGTGTAGTTGGATGTCTGTGTTTAATCTGCTCATTTAGTTGCACAATCAATATAAAAAATTGGGAAAATCAAGGAAATGAAATTAAATGAAATCATCGTCATCGTCCCATAAAGTTATCCACTGTGCAGAGTGCAGAGGCTTTCATTACCTCCGGCCTCCCAAACGCCACCGTCGCTATCCCACTGTAAAATTACCTTGGGGAAAATACAATTTTGCTATTTATTACCAAATAAAAATGCTAAAATATATATATAATAAAATTACTTATGAGACGATGGATGCTAGGAAGCAAGCGAAAGTAGTTTAACTTTTGACCAGAGTGATGGTATGATAGAAAGTCAAGGGCAGGACATAAAAGCCAAGATTGATTTCATTCAATAGGTGATCCATCGCCATCATATATTCCACAGCGTTAGAATTTCACTTTTTGTTGGGAATGCTTTTCCAATTGAAAATATGAAAATCAGATATCCATGACGACGTTAAGTATGCCATTCACAGTCGTTTCTAAATGTCCGAGTAATAAGGTAAATATGGAGGAACTGACAAAAGCAAAACCTTGTATTTTACCAGTGATTGAAATAACCGCATGCATGTCGTTTCTTGACAACCAAATTCTAATATAGATTTAAATGTGATTGTCGTCCCAATAAAATTGATCAAATAAATTACCAGTATAAGATTTATTTACTCATACCTGTCAGTTATCATTACTCTAATTTTTCATTTTAAACCATCATATCATTATCACACCAATAATTTACTCCAAAATATTATCGTAAGTGCAGTGCAGCTATCATATTAATACCTAATTACAAGAAAGTTGGTACGGTTGGTAGTTACTGATATAGTAGTTATAAAATCATCAGATAACTTCAAACCTTTCTGTCGCGAAATATTCCTGAAAATCATAAAATCATAGAATCATAAAATGAAACAGAAGTCAAAATTCTTTTCATCGTTGCGTTCATTTAGTTCATCATTATTTCTTAAATATTGTTTACATATTTATCTCATAATGCCCCTCCTAATAGTGATATGTAGCCGCGTATCAGCTGTAACCTTGTTTGACAACTCAGCAGATCTCTACTCCTTTCATGATGACACTGTTTTGTTTGGTTGAAATTAAATTTTATTTATCGTTGTGATTTTTATAAGTTCAAAGTTTGCAGGTTTGCATGAACTCACATACTTTACAAGCACAAATTTTATTAACTAACTTACATCTTATCAGCGCGTTAAAACATTTGGAGAAAGATGGTTGGGTTATTTGTACAGCAACTTTTTCTCCCATTTTACTCCGAGACATTTTTGAATACCAAGCCCTTTTCTGCACTCAAGGCAGACGCCCTGTATAGTAATTATTTTAAGACTGGACGACAGGATGAATCTGCCAGTAAAGGAAAGATTAGTGGAATTGGAGAATTTATTAAAAAATCAATGAAAAGCGAACTTGGAAATTCAACCATTTCAGAAGTGCAGGTAGGTAACTAGTTGTTTTTTATCTGACATTCATTAGTCATTAGTTGTTTGTGGTTTGTCTTTTTTTGACACGATATCATGTCATGTCACATGTGCTGTCATTGTCGTTTTTTGTGTCGTGTCGTTAAAAGTTGTTACTCGATTGTCTGCATTAGTTGTTAGCGGCATTGTTGTAAATTATTGCGCGTGTTTGTGGAGTTTCATTTATTCTGAAGTCGCGAAGATGTGGTCAACAGCACAGTTAAACAGTCAAACTAACAACTAAGAACAAACAATGAAGAATAATAAATTGCATATTTATCATCTATTAACTACGTATGACGTATATATCCGCTCTCAAACCTTTGTTTTTGCACTTTCAGGAACTATTACAGGAGTCCAAAATTCTAAGTTTAAAGTGGAGGCATGCAGATAAAATAACTATTATTTTATCAGACGGGACGATCATATACATATGGATAAAGAATTTATTCACAAATGAATACTACTGTGACGTCGACAGGTTTTTTAAATTCACCGAACCGATATCGGATGGTATGTCGAATGAACTGAATTATAAACTTAAGACCACGTAGATTTGCCCGTTTTATTTGCTTTGTCATTTGTGTAAACTTTAAAAAAAAACTCATGTGTGATGTGATTCATGTGATTGGCTGGTTGAAATTGGAGCTTAGATTGGTTTGTTGGTAATTAATAATTATTAAACATCATGATGTCAAAATAGCTTTAGTTTGTCCCTTTTATCTTTCATCTTAGTTCCCCGACTAATGACTAACCTTTCTTTAACCTACGAAACTACCAACGACCTGCACCTGTAATCTATCTGTTACCCAACGTGTCCGCCTTGCATAACGTCTTCATGATCATGTTGTTATATATATTGGATTCATTTCGTTGTTAGTATTTGTTTTACTAACACATAAGAACCAGTGATAGTGGCACTGTGCAGTGCGTGCTGCTGTGGCCAAATATGTTATGCCACTCATGCTGGGACAAATATGATTGAACTTTGCTATTGTAGAAAAATTATCCAAACTTAGCTTCCAGCTTCATCATTCTACCATGCCACAACACAAGAGCTCATGTCTAATTCTCATGTGTTTGTTTGTTAGTGTAAACTAATTGCACGTTTGTTAAACTTGTTGACAGTGGCG
>JAANSM010004776.1:0-10879 GCA_036850725.1 Orchesella villosa
CAACGGTGATTCGCACAGCCTACAAAGTGTTTGTGCAGACACTTCTCGGGATTGTGATTCACTGCTAGCCGCGAGAAAGCTACTACCAGTTGAGTCAGAGAAACCACTGCCTTTGCTCCAACTCCATCCTACGCAATATGGTGAATAAGGCCTGGCAAAAGCATAAAAAGCATTAAAAGCATAATGCAAGAATTAACTATGCCAAGCTATACTTAAATGAAAATAGACGACTTGAAGACCTAAAATCGACAAAAATATTGAAATTTTAAAAGCATAAAAAGCATAATTTAGCCCGACGAGCATAATGTTTAGAAAATGCATAGAAAAAGCATAAATCAGTCATTTTCCTTGCAAAATTGTGTAATTTCGGTGTTAAAACACTTAAATTACATTAAACTACATATTTACATTCAAATATATTTAATTTGAACGCCAGATATAATTTTCCTGCAGTTTATGAAACTCTCCAGAGGTAATTCAGCGTTCACTTTAACCTTTCACTTCTTAATATTTGATTGTTAGACTAAACAAAATGTCCTGGTTCACTTCAAATTAAAGTTATGTCAATGTCAAAGAAAATGATGTAATATCGTTATAAAACTACCTAATTCACATGATTTTTGGCGTTAGCAATAAAAAGCATAAAAAGCATAATTTTGCGAAGTAAAAAGCATAATTTATGAAAAAATGAAGCATAATCTGCCAGGCCTTAGTAATGAATAGCGATTGATGATAGTTTTCGCATTGGTGAAAGTGTAATATAACAAAGAAAGTACACCATTGTATGCAGTTTCAATTGCAAAAATCATATTTTTATTGATGCTAAATGGGTTGTTTCTTCACATTAGGTGTACTGTTCCCACAAAAAATCAATGGTTACTTTTAAATTATCCATTTGATATTGTATATAAATATATTTATATTTGTTTTACTTTCCTTTATGCACAATGAGACTGCAATTATCTGTTATACTTGCTCCCACAATTCACAGCACCTCATTGTTATCAAACATCATAATCTCAATCAGGTATGTGGAGAAGAAACTAATGAGGGATCACATAGAATTATACTTATTTTGTTAATTGAAGTAGAGATAATTTCATAAGCATTTATGACAATTTCTCAAATACCATTAGTATTAATAGCTATATGTACATCTCAATACCACGCTAACTTTTCTCTGCCTTCTATAATTGAAGGATATAAATCTACTTGTAATATGATAAGACATATTATATACATCACATTATTTTATACACATCACATTAAGTAAATATTTATTCTCAAACTTCCTAAACATCAGTCACAGTGACAGTATATCATAGTTTGTAAAATAATCTTGAAGTCATATTCTCTACTCTAAAAAACGTACTGATTCTATCCATTCGGTTACCAATAAATTGCTTAAAAGTTATGTACATACTATATTCTTGGAATATTATCAGACCCGGGAATGTGACAGGTATTTGATAGTTCATTCCTTTTGATTGTTGTCACGATGCAAACGTCATGGTGTACAGAAATATATTCGTGAATTTCTTTCTTGTGGACATAGCGGTTCTGCAGGTATATGGGTAAGATTAATTAACTTTTAAATGTAATCTCTACGAGTGACATATGTCTAGTCTATGCATAAGTGATCTATAATATTTGTTTAATTCAACGTAATACTTTTACTATCTATATCCTTTAAATCAAGGTACAATAATTTCATTACCTACTGTAACGTATTAATTTTCAACTAATTTATGATAAAATGGGAGTAGTAATGATTAAACTTGTTTCGAAATCACGAAAATTAAAGGTATTTTACATAAATGTGTACATGGTTGTAATTTGAATAGGACATGTGAAAAGGGTAAAAAAAATCTTTGGTTGTTACAAGTTTATACACATAATACACTGTATTTTCACTCTTGTTTCATAGTAGTAGATGGTACATAAAATAAATATTTATTTACAAATATTTATTTGAATTGTTTCTGCATCAAGAAATTGTAAAGAAGTGACACCAGAAATAAATCTTTGAACACTTAAAGCCTCAAGTTTGAATCAAATTATTTGGAGTTACACGCAAGAAGAGGTAAAAATAAGGGAAGTAATACCACAAGGTTTGATGTTGGGATATGAAAACACTAGGAAAGCTTACGCAATAATGGTCCTTCCAAGGTACGATTACGACATTAGAGGTTATGGGAATTGGGTACTTAAGACTCATTACTTTTGAGAGAGTAGCTTGTACACATAAGATCGTTCTCGTTGTTTTGAACAGTTTCACATAAAGTTGGTACTGGCTCAGGTTGTGAAAGATTGCTGATATTTGGAGAAGTCCGATCAGAAACCCTGCTTGTTTCAATGTTAGATATCCGTACAGGTCTCTTCAAAGAATTGCGTCCTGCTCGGCCGGATCTTACGAGCATGACGCGAGCCTTTAAAAATATTAATTATTGCCCAGTAGATCACAAAATGTGTTTGGATATCGGTAGTTAAATTTTTACGTGCTAATAATTAATATTTATCATCACTTACTCGACGCATCTCGAAATCTGATGCCTCTGAGCAACAAGTTTCTTCCTTTTCTCGAGGTCGCATACGACAGCAATGGAGCCGGGACTGGAATTCAGTTTGAAACTTGTCCTAAATAAATACAAATATTGCCATCAATTTCTCATCACCTTTATCATAAATAATATATACTTGTATTTACGTATTTTAATGAAAGCATCATTTTATACGTGTGACTTCATAATGTAACGTATTTTGAATTTGCATTAGAAACTTCTTCAGTTATTGTAAGCTTACATTCCAGACCCGCTTTGAATGTTTCTAGCTGATTGAAAAAGGTATGCATTACAATTTATATATTAGAGTGTGGTAAACGTGAGTTCCAAATTGTTCCTATAATAGACAGACGTATCGTGAATACATGCGACGAATCGGTTCACTAATTCACTTATCCCTTTTTTTATTTTTGCTTACGCAAATATATTCTCATGAAATTTGTAATTTTTTGTTCTTTTGTTCAACTTCGTGGTTGGTTCATTACTCTGATAAATGCACCAGGAAACTTGACAAAGATTTGGAAAATACAGTACTTCCGATTGTAGCTCTACTTTAATATTAAAACGTCTTGATTTTTTAAAGGTTACTGGAAAACAAATTAAAATAATATCTTTCCTGTGTTAAAGTTCGGTGTACTGTATTCACTTTACCGTGCGCAAATAACTACTGACACTGAGTTTACATTCAATTTTCATAAACAACTCAAAAACCTTCGCATTTCATTAAAATTCATGTAGCAGTTAGTCATTTTTTATTCGTGATATTTCTTGTGTAAATGTCTCGAATCGAAGTTTGAATTCAATTTAACGATATTTAGTTATAATTGCCGAAGGTTTAATCTATTAGTGACCACAGGACTTCCATTGTTATCATTATTGAGTTTTCAATGGTCTACCGAAAAGCGAAAGTTTTGTTTGCAATATCTGGATGACTATATCTTATCAAAAACGCTCCCACCCAAGGTTACAACATTTATTTCAATGTTCCAAACTGATTAAACTACGCTGCATTTGACAGTTTTGGACATGAAAACTTCTAAAAAATATTTATATGATGATGAAACAATTATGTATTCTATGTTTTAATTTTCTGCATACGATGTTGACAAAATCATCTGCACTATCAATGTTATATGACGCTCATTATAAGACCACAAAAAATTATAGACGCCTAATTGCTTGATACAGTTATGGGTGACTAATTACAGGTATTTGCTACTTTCAACATTTGCAGCAAAAGAACTTTTGTTCAAACATTGGCAACATTATCAAGTCATGTTTTTTATCATAACTGCTGGTTAAATAAACGGCCCTACATAGTTTCGATGCTGCCTTACGGTGCCCCAATACTAATACTAAATTATGTTTGTTTGGTGATCGGCGTCATTTATTCATTATCACACATCAAACGTGTTAATCAACTCGTGTTAGCAAAGATGATCCGTCATAAATATTTCTAAGTAAGAAATACAATTTCTGCCAATGTCTGTTCTAGAAATACATTATTGTCCGTCCAGTTTATATTACAACAGTACAAGTGTGGTATAGAGATCAAATGATTTATATACGCTTAAAACTTTGAAGACAGACAGTAAAGTGCTCTTTTTTGTGTGACAACTTCTTCTTGTAAATAAGTTCAATGATCAAGCTGGCCTCCACGACCTTTTGAAACAGGCAGAGGAATTATGCGCAACCGTCGCACCAGATGCAGATAAAAAGTAAAATTCATCTGATTTATGAGCAGTTTTAATTATTATCTAAACACTGAAAATCCATGAATAATAAATTATAGTTGCCCTTTCATCTACAAATTCAATTAATTAATAGACACCATTATTAAAACGTGCGTGGCGAATTATCTACGTTTCTCTATGCTGAGATTTGCAATTCCTCACAATAAATTTCAGAATAAGGATTTCAGTGATAAGATATGGTGGTAATTGTGAGTTATACAATGAAAACATTTATTGGAAGCTTTTAAATAACACCTAAGGTTGATAATTGCACGCTGGAATGCAATTAGTCAAACCTTTTTTTCAGATAATAAATTTTCTATGCAAAAGAAGGCTTCTATTTCGCAAGTAATAAACATAACTGATTTGATGATATCAATCTGCTCGTTACAATGCAACGATGCAAGTAGTTCAAAAGTGTTTAAAGGCGAGAATAAGGATGAACAACCGCATGAGGCTAATGATTCAAATTTTAATATTTGTTAATGTTTTTAATGCGAAAAAATCCATACCCAAATTCCTTGTTCAGATAAAATCTAAGTAATAATTAATTGAAAAAGGTGAATTCTAATAAAATAAATGTACTAATGGTACCACATATATAAAAATACGTAACAAAGAGCAGTTCATAAAAACAAAGAAATTTTGAATTTTTACGCGATCAAATACTGATGAAAGTCGAGAGTGGCCATTCCAGTCTCAGCTCAGATGTAGTGATCATTGAGGATCTCCGTTGTTCATTGTTCCTTGTCGTTTCTTATTTTCATATTCCTCCAAGTTTGTCACGTTAAACCACTCTCTTTCTGCGCCTGTCCTAATCGAGACTAAAAATAACAAAGATGAAGGTTACAAGTTGAGTCTGATAGTAATAAGTAAATACATGTTGTAAAGAAGTAAGTAAGGCACTAAAGAAGTTGAATTTTACCTGTCGATAAAGCAAGGCCTCCATTCCAGTTAGCGTCCTTCCTTCCGATTTTTATTAAGTAGTCGCATTTGATCACCAAGATTGAAAAGCTTAAAACAAAAAGGGGACTGCAATAAAAGTATGCGTTTCACCACTACCACCAAGAATCATCTTCAATAAAGAATTTAAATTAATTCTTAATTGACGATTGATGAACTCCACCTGTTTATTATGATATCTCCGCTTGAACATCCGCAAGTCAATATTTGAAGAACACCCAGGACTAGAACCAGGTGCTGGAATTCGAGGTAACGCTGAAACAGACTCGGCACAACGTTTCACACGCTTTCGTTTCGAGGCAGGTTTCAGTGGAATCTTAAACACACCTGCAATCAGTGACAAGAACTCAAAAAATTGATATAAAAATCCATGAATATTAAGTAATAAGTCAACACGAAAAAAATGTATTAACTGTAACCTTCTGACAGAGTGACTGATGATGGTTCTTCTGTTTTCAAAGCAAGTATTTCCTTTCGACTCTCCTCCAAACTGTGTTTAGCTTTGGAAAACAGTATTGGTGCTGATTCCACTGGTACTGGTAGGTCTTTTACTAGAAATATTGTAAAAAGGATAACAAATTATAGACTGAAGTTTGTTTAAAGCATGAAATACTGGAGCATGGTCCCTTTATGCTGATCACCTACTTGGCGACGTTGAAGTAGTTGGAATAGTTCGTTCATTTGTCTCGTCTTCGTCAATTTTTTCAATTAATACTACCCAAACCTAGCCTTTATCTTTTCAATTTTTTCCATTATTGCTAACCAAACCAAACCTTTCCCTTTTCAATTTTTTCAATTAATGCTACCCAAACCTAGCCTTTCCTTTCTCAATTTTTTAAATTAATGCTACCCAAACCTAGCCTGTCTCTTTTCAATGTTTTCAATTAATGCTAACCAAACCTAACCTTTCATTTTCCCAATTTTTTCAATTTATGCTAACCAAACCCCTTCCCCTTCTCAATTTCTTCAATTTATGCTAACCAAGCCTCTTCCTCTTCTCAATTTTTTAAACTAATGCTACCCAAACCTAGCCTTTCCCTTTTCAATTTTTTTCAATTTATGCTAACCAAACCTAACCTTTCATTTTTCCATTTTTTTCAATTGATGCTAACCAAACCCTTCTCAATTTTTTCAATTAATGCTACCCAAACCTAGCCTGTCCCTTTTCAATTTTTCCAATAAATGCTTACCAAACCTAACCCTTCATTTTTCCATTTTTTCAATTTATGCAAACCAAACCCCTTCCCCTTCTCAATCTTTTCAATTAATGCTAACCAAACCTAACCTTTCGCTTTTCAATTTATGCTAACCAAACCCCTTCCCCTTCTCAATTTCTTCAATTTATGCTAACCAAACCTAACCTTTCGCTTTTCAATTTCGTTAATTTATGCTAACCAAACCTAACCTTTTGTTTTTAAATTTCTTTAATTTATGCTAACCAAACCTAACCTTTTGTTTTTAAATTTCTTTAATTTATGCTAACCAAACCTAACCTTTCGCTTTTCAATTTCTCTAAATTATGCTAACCAAACCCCTTCCCCTTCTGAATTTTTTTCAATTTTGGCTAACCAAACGCCCCCTCTCATTGCTTACGCGGGACCAAAAGTCGGGATTTCCGACTTCCTGATTGGAGTCCGGGTTTTCGAGAACTTTTCGCTGGAAGACCTTTTGTAACTTTCCTGACCCCCGGTTCTATCTATAATATACTATTTACTGAGGTTTCCTCGATGTGTATGTGTGTTGTGCAAATACAAATATTTAAAAAACTTCAAATTCATAATTCAAATGAATAATCTTAGTATGGATGTGATTTGTTTTCCGTTCTATTGTGTACTAAACTGATGACATTTTTCGTACTTCACGAATTTTCGAGCCTTAGCCTCGAAAATACTATAAATCCGGGATTTTGAAGCAAAATATTCAGAAATCCGAGATTTTTACGAAAACATTCGCATATTCCGTGCGCGTTTATTTTTAAAGAATTTCTATGTTAGGATTTAGGCTCAGTTTACCTGTCTTTATTTTTCTTTTATATTTCGCCAGAACGCAGCTGCGTTCAGCCAGCTTGTTAATTTAAGTTTGCCAGATTGTGATAGTGATTTGCCATTATGGTTCTGGGCACAAATTATGTACCAAAGTGGCAGTTTCCAGGATGGTTTCTGCAACCAAGACAGGTCACGGATCACATTGTCCTTCCACTTTGAAGGATGTTTCTTCTTAAAAATTGAAGTTACAAAAACGTTATTTAACGACTTAGGAAAGTTTAGGCGGCAGAAGTGTACGTTATAGCGTAGAATAAATAGCGATTCGAGTAACCTGTTCATCTTATGCTTAGCAAGGGCCCCAGATCAAGTCCAAACGACTTCAAGAAGTACTCATCAACCAAAAGCTGATCAAAAGACTTTAAGTTCTGACAAAGAAAAAAAGGCAATGACAATGTGTAGTTTTTACAGAAACTTTGAATATCTGATTGGATCATAATTTGCTAAAACAGTTAAGGTCAGGTACCGCGTAATATATGTAGCCAGGATTTTCAACTGGGGGCCGGTAAACTGGCTAATGTGAGACTATCTTCTGGTGAACTTCCAATTGATGAAAATACGCCCTTGAAAACGTTTGGACTAGATCCTGAGGTCCTAGCAGCCATTCCTCCTACTTCTGTTGTTGGTTATCTACTGATTAAAGAGGACATTGTTTCTCCTGTTGAAATGATTGATGTGTTAGTTCATCATACTTGGCAACATTTTTGCTATTTGGACCCAAAGTGGATGGTATGGATTCTGGTGTGGTTGATTATCTCATTGCTGCCTTGTTATATGTTGTTTGTGGTTCCTGAAAATAAAAATGAAATGTAATTGCAAACAAGACTCTATAAAAAGTTTGTCATAGAAATTACTAGATTGCAATAATTGAGAATTACAGAAGTTCAGAACTTAAAGCAGCGAACGGTAACGTATTAGCTGATCCCTTCCATGCTCGGCACTGAATGAATTTCTCAAGACATCCTATTCATGCCGATTTTTCTTCGCCTACTCTGACTCATCTAATGTTATATCATATTATAGTCACATCAGACGCATTTCACAATATTAATGTCGACTTTATTACTTTTGATGATAATATTAATTATCTAATGACGCCGTGGCTTGTATAATAACATCTACGGAACATAACCAAAATCGGTGGTTGGGGCAAGATGAAACGTCAAATTTAATAGTATCATTAATTTTTCTTAAATACTTCTTGTATTCTTATGGAACTTATGTCTCATTAACTAAATATTAATTGTACAGAGTTTTCAAAACTTCAAACTCTTTTCAATTTACTTCGCCACAAACGAACTTATTTCGTCGGAAATGCAAAAATTCTATGGACAACCGGTTACATTATTAAAATGTCATAATTTAAAGAATGAAAGAGCATGTTATGAACTCATTTTGTATGAGTCAAGAGCTTTGTCAGGCTCATTTTGAAAATTAAACCTACCTCCCAGATTTATTTATTTGAATTTGAAGTGGTCCAAACCTTCGGGTTTAAAGTAAAGGTCGATGTTTTCTGAAGCTTTCGTATTATAGTGCATTGAATGAAGCTACTACTTATCGTTAGTGAAAAGGTTACCAACGACGTAGCCAAACATGATAAAAGGCGTAGGTTTATCTTCGTGATGTAATCTGATGTAAAGAAGCACCTCAGATGCCTTGAAGTAGACTAGAACTTGAAATGGATTTTAATAATAATCAGTCTACGCTTATTAAGGAAATCATGTTAAACTTGTTGCTCATTTCAGGTCTGCATAGAGTAAATTAAAATTTCCAGTGATAACAGCAAACCCGTGGTCATCATTTGAGACATTCACACCAACCACCGCAAATATTTAGTCAAAGCAGAGAAGGGAAACCGAAGGGTAAATGCGTATTGATCCACAACAGTTTGGAGGAACAGAGAGGTTTTCCTAATCACACAGTATCCTCTTACATGATGATAATGATGATAGTGAAATGATGCTATTTCATTGCAAGCCTGCACCATGGTAAACACACATGCACCATGATTTTCAATATCCTTTCAATCTTCTTTCTCATCTTGTTGCTCAAGTTGGCATTTGCCAAGACCGGCTTATCTCTACTTTTCTAATCACCATCAATGCCAGTTTAATGGTGCTCATTCTGATCATCATCTGGGGTAGTTTAAGGGTTTCAATGAAACTAAATGGGCTCATCAGCAAGCTCGCCACATACGTGGGACACGAAGTGAAAGTAGAAGGATGACGAGGTGGATGTTGTGGGGTATATGGTGTATCACATATATGTATATTTATGTTTGTATACTTAATTGCGGTGGGATGTGGTAAAATAAGGATGACAGTCACGAGAAGCAAGAAATGTGTAACTTGACAAGTTGGCTCAATGAGGTTTCACTTTAAGCCATATCGTCTTCTTCAATATCATCATAATTGTGTAATTGTGATCCTCACTATCATATCATTGAATTGCTGTGTTGAGTAGAAAATCCTTTTCCTTGTTTTCCAGAGTGCCTATACATACTTTTGTGCATGTACTTACTTAAGTATCTCCTGCGATTATACAACATAGCGTGGTGCGTGCACACAAAACACACTGTTTTCTTCTTTACTTTCTCTTTCTATTCTTCAGTCTGGGTATAACTTTCGTGGACATACTGGGTTTAGTGTGATACACCATTCGAAACCTGAGACTGATGGTGAGTGGACTCGAATGGTGAATTGCTTAGCCACCTCAAACGACGCCAAGCGGGGTTATCATCGGAAACCAAAAATATTACACATACTAAAAATATCTTTTTTGGGCAGATCTCAATGAGTATATAATTTTTCGAGTCTAGGAAATAACGTCCAAAACAAAAACATCCAAACGCAATAACGTCAAAACTGAAACGTCCAATATACAAAAACGTCCAAACCACAAAAATGTCCAAAACTATTAATTTGGCTGTTTATGTAGATTGGACGTTTTTGTTTTTGGATGTTATTGTGTTGTACATTTGTGTCAATTGGATGTTATTGTGTTTGGACCTTTTTGACTTTTGGATGTTTTTAACTTTGGACGTTATTGTGTTGGACATTTATGCAATTGGACGTTTTTGTTTGGACGTTTTTTCCTAATACGAATTTTTCGTGGCTAAACGAGGTAACGTACGACTCCACTCGATCTCAGCTTTCGAATGATAAACTATACTTTGTTTTATGTTAACAAAAAAACATTGATTTTTCTTTTAGAATTAACACTGCATTTCTTCCAACGCTTTGCATCTCATTTCTGGTACAAGCAGATATGAAATACACCGAAACCTACGACACAACTCCCAGCGAAAAAAATTCAAGGAGATCTTGGGGGTGTTAATCTAGTTGCCGGTTACGTTAAAAAATAATTTAACCATGCTATGACTAAAAATAATTCACAATTCTGTATGCCTCTACATACACTAGATAAAGACACTTCAATTTCAATGAACTGTCCAACCAAGGTAGGCATAGACGTAAAAATAGATAGACACAACATGCGTCATTTAAAAGCATTATGAGAAAGTGTGCTCATAAGGATACATTGTGTATGATTTCATAGACCATGTCTCCTGAACTACTGT
>JAANSM010004777.1:0-10879 GCA_036850725.1 Orchesella villosa
TTTATTAGAGATAGAAACAAAGAATTTGTATAGAGACATATCTCATTAATTCATGTTAATTGACCTGGCTGTTTTTTGGAACTGACTATGAAGTATGGAATAATTATAAAAACTGAGATTTTTACTGTAATAATGTTAGGGTTGGAAGAGCAGTCTTGTATTGATTGAAACTTTTAAACACTGAAATAAAACTATCTATCTATCTATTTATATCAACGCTTATGAAGACGTTTCCATGATTTCTGCCTTGTAAACTGCTATGATTACATAAAACCTCATCCGCAAGTATATGTAGTTTACACAGTTGGAAGAGCTGAGAGTAAATGCATTGTAACTCGTTTCCACGATCCGTTTAACAAAATTTTCACCGTTTGGGTTAAATAAACGAATTAGTTCTCAAAGACATTTTTATTTACGCATAACTGACTGAAGTTTTAGATAAGATTTTTAACCTCAATTTAATTATATTAATGCTTATGACTTTTCAAGCTTGTGTTACCGTGAAAACGCCAAACAAAGCTACAATGCATTCCCCTTGTTCATGTTACTGTATTTTTATGAATCGACTTTTTTGACATTCCTCTTATTTTAAAATCGACGTTTTGGACGTCGACATTTTAAACGGGGACGTTTAATACCACTATTTGAAAAAATCGGCGAGGGTCAGAACTTCGTAATGCTATATGTTTATAGAAAAAGAGGGAGAGGAAAAGGATCCCAATTTTTTTCAGTTCCCCCTGAGATTCTTTCAGTACCTTGGTCTAAATCCTTAAAGCATTTACCTTCATCGATGCTCAATCCCCATTGAGCTCCACTTAAGATAAAAAGTTCTACCCAACATTCCTCAAAAAGCAACGTTTGATCTTCGTAAGGCAACTGGAATGGAAAACAACTGATGTTTAATATTTAAAAGGTATTACCAGAACATTAACAATAAATTAAAGTTCAACAAGAGCATTACATTCAGAAACGATGGTACACTTCTAGCCCATTTAACACTCAAAAATAGAAGTTTAGCTGCAGACTCATAAATGTTTTCATTAATGAGAGTGGTAACATGAAAACATTCCAAGAACTTATAGTGATTGTTGCGTTCCTGCTCTCCACCAGAAGAACTCACTTCATCTTCACTAGCAATTGGTAAACCGATGCGTGCCTTCATATTAGGACATACAGACCTTGTGGGTTGATTAGTGGATATAATTTTTTCATTTGGACTTCCAGCTCTATTTGACGCCGTTGATGGTGTTTCCGGAGCTGCTAGATTTGCTAGCAAGGAGAAAGCATTTGAGGATGGTTCGCCAAGACAAATACTTCTATCAATTAACGAACCAGGACACTCCACTAGATTTCGTGCTTGAAACATTCCAACCTGTAACCCGTTTGTCAACCCAGAAGACCCGCCAAAAAACGAAGGATACAACGGTTTGAGCGGAAGGAAGTATGGAGGAAAACCAGCACTACCTGGTGTGAATTGCGCCAAATACTTCGGTTTTGATGTGGTGGTTCTGGGGGCTCTTTCATGCTGCACTGCTACAAAAAATCAATTTTTAAACACAACATTTACAACTTGTGGCTTAGTTTACAAAGAGTGAGTGATGAAATACATCTTCTAACATCTAACGATATAATTTTAATGCAAGGATATGATTGTAGATTCCAATGAGCCGGAACGGAAAATTTTCCACTTCCATTCAACTGGCATTGCAACCAGGCTGGCTTTTTAAGCCGAACAAAGGGGGAACTCAATTCAAAAAAACATTCAGCACCCTGAGCTTTTCATAGCTCAGGGTGCTGAATCTTCATCTTAATTTAGATGAAACTGAATCTCAATTTTAACTTAGCTCTAGTATAGAGCTAAGTTATAATTTTACTAACGACGACATGGTCAGAGGTGAAAATCACCGATGCGGCTGATACTCACGCTAAACATACTTTAGTGTAAGTTATCAACTGCGACGACGTGGGGTCACGCTATGCGCTAGCCAGATCTTTTTGGAAGATCCAGAAAATGCATTCCTTACCTTCAAATTTTCCGAAATCCTTATGGAGTTTAACATGTGAAAATGAAGGGACAACAAGGGGACCCTGTTCTAGTTTTTGAAAATCAAGATGGTAAAAAAATTAAAAAAAGGCTGAAATCATATGAAACGCAGAAAATTTTGAATTTCACATAAAATTTCAACTAGATTTCATTTCAAATTACATTGCGTGAACTTGTAAATGTAATTCCACATTCTATGCGACTGATGCGACCATGCATTATGAACTAATTCAAATCATGATACGTTTCCGTGATGTGGGAATTGACTTTTGAACCTTTGCATGTTTTTTAAAACTCAAATGAAATGAATCTTGATTTTCAAAAACTAGAACAGGGTCCCCCTGTTGTCCCTTCATTTTCACATGTTAAACTCCATAAGGATTTCGGAAAATTTGAAGGTAAGGAATGCATTTTCTGGATCTTCCATTTATTGATATTGATATTTTACTCTTACTTTCCTGATCTTCCGAGTATATAAGCTTCTCCAGGAGCTTATGGAAGTCAGTTCATTTGTAAAGGTTGATTACTACGTAAATAAATCTTATGCTTTTGTTAAATACTCTCTCTCTCACCGATTTATTATACACCGTAGCAGAACCATACAAACGCCATAGTGCAAACTAACAAATCCTACAGTATAAATGATTAATCTTAAAATCAGTATGTAGGGATATTGCGGCATGCTTAATCTAGTAGTGTAAGGGGTTTTGGAATCATCAAATATTTCAAAAGTGGCTAACTAAATTGGGTAACTAGCTTGGATAACTGGTTTGGGTAACCAGCTAGGGTAACCGGTTTGGGTAACCAGTTAGGTAACCGGTCTGGGTAACTGGTTTCAAGTAATTCTCGTGATTATAATTGTTATTATAATCTCGAGTAATTGTAATGTAGGGTCATTTCGGCATGCTTAATAAAGTAGTGTTTGTAAATTTTAAATCGGTCATACAATTCAAAAGTTATTGGTGGGAAAGTTCAAAACCAGCGAGTAATCTTAAAAACAGTATGAGTTTTCGGCATGCTTGATGAAACAGTGGTAGTAGTTTTTGAATCGGCCAAATATTTGGAAGGAAAATGGGTAACCAGCTTGGGTAACTAGTTTGGGTAACCGGTTTGGGTAACTAGTTTCAATTAATTCTCGGGATTATAATTGTAATTACAATTATATTGATTTGTTAGTTTGGTATGAGCTGCGTATCTACCTTGCTTGCATGCAATTTATTCCGTACATTATTGACAAGAGCTTGTATGGAAGATAAAAGTGGAAATTGATGGGTTTCTGTCCAAAAGTGGCACTCCCGGCTATAGGCTAATTAATTTATATGTGCCAAAAGTGTGTTTACCAGCAGAATGAACTTTGAATTGAGGTAGCGAAACGGGTTGATTTTTTTAAACGGTAGGTGCCAATCGATAGATCTCGACTATAGGTACACGATAGTAATTATTTTACGTAATTATTTACTTATCTCGGCTCCCCAGACCAACTGGGGGCAAAAACTAAAATGGTCGGAAACATGTATTTTTGGACAGATCACGATACCATATTTACTAACCTATTATTAGGAAACTCCAAATAAAATGAGAATGTTGATTGTTTGATAGTTAAAGTGGTACTAAGTTACAGGAAATCATGATTCCATTTAGACCCAACTAAAAAAGTCTTTTGGATACTGAATATTTAAATGAATCCTCTCTTGTATGTATTCAGATGATAATGTAGATTATGCTTCTACCAAAAAAGTAGTTATGTATATTTCAACTCATGAAGATTTTTTATCCTAGGGTGTGAATGGTGTTTTAGCCCCTATGAAAATGGGCATTTGCCACCATGAAATTCTTATTTGCCACGATAAAGGACCTAGTTCACGGTGGCAAATTCACTGTGGCTAGTAGCCACTCCGAGCGGTCACGATATTATTATGTCTGATAAGACTTGGATATGCTAGACTTAGCATTTCCAATATCATATATCATACATTTACGGAAACATACATTTGGTGGTAGTTCTGAAACCTTTTGCCACAGTCCAAGAACTCTACTAAGGAATGTAGAGTCATAAGTATGTACTAGGAATGTATGTCACATCATATGTCCGTTTCCTGTTTGGAGTCTGATCAAATAACCTGGCGTGCATTAGGGAAGTGTCAGAGGCAGTTTCAAAAGGTTGAGTTGCAGGTTCTCAAGCTTATCTGCGTACTCGATTGCCCAACCCTCAGCTGCATATAGCGGGATAGACATAAGCAGAGCATTTAGTAGTTTTTCAACCGTATTCCAGTCACTTGTGCGGCTTCTAAGCAGTATGGATATTATTGCACCTGCTGCGCTGGCACATTTTGCCTTTAAGCCAGACAGATGTTTGTGGAATTTGTCACAGGGCGCAAAATTTAATGCCAAGATACGTGAAATCCTCAACAATTTCTTCGATTAGACAAAATTTCGGTCTAACCGACCTATCAAAATCAAATTGGTTTAATCAAAATTATGGCCCAACCGACCTATCAAAAACAATTCAAACAGTAACGGTCTACCGGACCTTCAATCAATTAATTCAAACACAATTATGGTCCAACCGACCTTCAATTCATCAATTCAAATTACATCAATCATGAATCATTTTAAACTCAACCGAGTACAAATACACAAGTCAAACTAATTGATACAATGGGTGAACTACCCTTCATAATAAAATAAACCAGTACCCCCTAACCATTAAAGTGTATTCAACTCCAACTAACTTAAAGAACTGACAAAATATGATGCTATGCATACGCCATACATCGTTGTACATTTTACTTACGAGCTAAGTACGTACCCTGTATCTCACAGAATCGAATGATATTTTCCGATAATGAAGGCATTAATGAATAATAACTAACTGCAAAATATTAGGTTTCAATGGTTTGACCCGTTGCCGTGGGACCGACTTCTATTTTACAGACTACTAAAACTTATGACCATTAACAAGTGAATACTATAAGTGAGACCTGGAATTCGAGTTTTATCCTTTGCTTTATTGTGTTTTTTACCATAAGAAGCAGTTTCTGGCTCATTTTTATTCGAAAAACAGAAAACCAATTTTTGAAAAAGTTGAGAAGGGGGGACCATTCTCACTTAAAATTTCCACGTGTTAATTCCCATAAGGTTTGAGCGGTTCTTGCGACTTGAAACTGAACCCCTTACGAGGGCGACGGGTCTGACTATTGAAACCTCATATTTTGCAGTTAGTTACTATTCATTATTACCTACATTACCTGGAAATATCTTTCGATTCTGTGAGATGCAGAGTAAGTTCTTTGCTCGTTAGTACTTAACCTAGGTCTCTCCTCAACCAAACGCGTAGTATCTGTCTCATATGTTTGAAAGAGCGATACAGTTCATACACATCTATTTCCAGCTGGTCCCTACTACTTACATACAGTCAATTTCCAATGCACTTCTTATCCCTGTCTTACTATACCTATTACCTACTAGAAATCTACAAAAGAGCTGATCAATCTCCGGAATAGCTATCTCAGGTATGAGTGTGCACACTTCATGTCATCCAAGGACTTAAAATATTTAGTAGAAAAAAATAGCTTGCATAAAGAAATGCACCTTCATGCCCTCAACCATTAACATAACTTCTTTCATCAAAATTCTCTTCAAAAATTTCCTGACCATTCAGATTATCTGTCTCTAAATCATTCGAAGCTTGGTGGTCTTTAACCTCAAAATTGTTTCTTCCCGAATCATTCTCTAAATCATTATTCTCGCAGCATTCAACTGCAGACTTATTACTATCCTGATCAATATTACCTTCAATAATAATATTGGTCTTCCTGCCCCCACCACAATACAAGTTGATGAAATTGTTTGATATTAAACATGACTATCTTTAACAAGTACCCCTCCACGGTAGTCGAGTTCTATCAATCTTTCTATTGTCGGACTGACCCTATTTAAACCATTAAATCTGATGTACATATTGTTCAACAGATTCGTCTGCCTGTACCCTAGTGCATAAACGCTTTTTCCTTCTTTTCGTGCCATGGCACCACCATACTACCTATCCTATCCCTAAGGTTAGCTCTGAGAGAGACAAGGCTCAGCAAATAGCTCATGAAACAAGTTCTGGAATATTGGAAACCCTACTGATGGCTAGCCATTTCTCTTAATCTTAAAAAAAGTACCAACATTTCCATTTCCTCAAAGTTTTAAGAGAAGTGTGATTCCACTAGTATGTGGAACAGTATTAGTAAGTAACGTCCTTTCGTAAGAAAAGTGATACTGGAATGAAGTATCTACGAACTAACAATGTGAAAATTACAGACAAAACCGAAATATTTGATGAATTAGCCAAAACTTTTTTTATTAGAAGATAGTAATTGTTGCGACGGCTTTAAACTTGATATGATCGATCTTACGTAATTACAAATAAGCACTCCAGTGGGCTGTATACAATTCAATTTTCATAATGATTTTAATGACAATCAACAATACTTCAACAATCAACAACAATTTACAACAGTTAAATGCAAGTTTAAGCAAAAAGTTTAACATTTAACTGACTATTGTTAAGTGTTTCAGAGGTTTCTTTTTTGCTAGAATACAATTTATGGTAGATTCGAAACTTGACGATAATCCGCATGTATATAGAGCTAGAACACCGTGCCATTCTTCCCTCCAACGGTTTACAAAGGATTATTTCAACAATATAGATAAGGGTAAGAGAAAGATTGGAGCTATATTTATAGATTTTTCGAAGGCTTTCGATTCAAACGATCACAATTTGTTGGTTAGAAGGCTTATGTACAAATATAAACTCGAACCAATGCATGTAAGAATCACTCATAACAACAAGAGAAATAGAGTATTTACTATTATTAATGAACCGTAGCGTTATCATTTAAGTAGAGGTATATGCCAAATGTCTGCAAATGGTACACTAACGGAAAGTCTTCTATCAATGACATTGCCGAAATAATTGACGTTGCGTAAATAATGTAAGCCGACGATATTGTAATCTACTGCCCTGGCGAAAACATGGACGAGATTACACAAACTCTAAGGGTAGAAATGTTGAAAATACAAGATTACTGTGTGAGGAACCATAAAAACAAAGATATCACTGTAAAGACGGAACATAATAACGGACATCTGTGCAAAAATGAAAAAATTAAGCGCGTGTATGAATAAAAATATTTAGGAGTAATTTTCGACCCCTGTCAATCGTTGTTATTGCACTGTGATCATGTTATGAAGAAGGTGTCTCCAAGGTTCAGTTATCTTTCTAGAATCTAGAATGAGTTATCTAGAATTTAAAAGGTATTTTGACAATCGTATACCTAAAATAATGGCTATTGCCCACTTGCATTCAATAATAGATTATGCACTTGTTATTTGAGCAGTCTATTTTATGGAACAAGTTTATGGGACAGGCTACAAAATTATATAGATAATATTGGTTGGGCAAAATTTCATATAGAAGCTGAAAGTGTTTTAGAATGTAAGTTATGTAAGATTTAAACTACTAATAATTATAAACATATTTATGGCGTATGGAGTCATTGTTATTTTAATTTTGCATTGTTACAAATATTTTATTTGCAACAAATAATCTCAACATTCCTATTAGATTTTTTGATAATTGAACATTTGTATTTGTAGTTGAAGAGTACATTAAAAATGGAAATATTAGTACTGATAATAAGCCGAAATTAACCTCATGGTACCGGCATGTAGAATCTGCAATGCCTTCTAGACTTATTTTTTAGGCGTATCGTGACCTTCTTATTTTATTTTGTCACTTTTCAGTGATAGTTTGCAACATTTGCCTTTCTTCATAATATAAACTAAACTTTGATCCTTGACCGTAAGGTCAACCTAATTTATTATTTCTCTTAATATAAAGATTTGTTATTGCTAAAAAGCAGAATATACGACACAAACAAAATTAGGAATCCTGCACAATGTTGTCTTCGAAAGCGCTGGTTAATAAGTAAATTGTCTAACAATCAAAGCAAACTTACACGTAGTAATTATAGATGTGTCATTATACGTACTAACAAAGAGAGTCAAGTGACAAAGTTAACCTTACAACTGTATTTCATAAACCTAAAGTTAAAGTTGTCGACTATCTCATATTTGAGAAAACACAAAAAGCTCTATCTAATCGAAGAGAAGAATTACCAGATCCTCTATCTCGATTTTGGGAACTTGGCAAAAGCAAAAGCCGACAACTTGAATCTTCATGGTTTTTTGGGAGACGCAAAAAACTAAGGTCATTCCAAAATTGACATGAAGGTTCTTCATTATAAAATTAACACCCTACTTTATATCCGTAATCATACTAGTTAAGAACTGTGTGATATCATGAAACACAGATGCGCAACCTTGTTAACTTCTTTGCATGACAGTCAGTGCTCAGGACCCTAATGAGGGCCCCAAGGACCCTAATTAGGGTAAAAAACAAAAAATAGAAAACGCTAATAAAAAATAAAATATCTTAACTCATCGGATCATCCGTGCATCATGGCTAATACAAATCATACTGTCACCAACCCGCTCTCTCCACTCATGTCCCTTCAATTCCCATTCCCATATAACACACAAAATATTAAGAAGGGACATACCAAATAGAATAGAATATAATCTTTATTTACGGGTTATCTTGTATCAGTCGCATATTACAGCAATTGGTCTCCCTACCATAACACCGATAGCACAATTTCAAAGAATGTGTAAAGTATTTCAGAAACATTTGACAACTCATAAATCAAGCACCTATTTGTTACAATAAAAATCATCACGGCAGTTAAGCATTAAGTTACAAAGTCTACTCTCCTTATTTCTAAGAGTTTTTCACTGCAAACTTTAAAGAAGTACCCAAAACACCAATCCTCCTGTGCCGCAACTTTTTGTACAAAGAATTTCCAGTTATTTATGGCTGACCATTTTATACTGTGTTGGTAGCAAGAGGAGCGTGAACGAGTGACCTTCAGGCTAGTTATTTCATGTTCAGAAGAACATCGTAAGTTGCTTTGAGGGAACCAATCAACCATTGAGTCAATATTCTTGCACTTTGGCACAAAACTGAGCAGCGCTAGTTTTCTACGTTCCAAAGTAGTTAACAGGTTGATATTGGTAAATATGTCACCCATTGAGTCACTTGTACAGCTCCACTTTCGTCCAACGTTTTTCACCTTCAGACCCAAAAAAACATCAGAAGAAAGCGATTAATTCTTACTTGAAGTTTTTCAAGTTGGCTATCTTTCTGGACACTCCATATACTTAAACAATAGTCAGGAATACTAATAACATAACATGAAAAAAACGTTTTAACAACATCTTCACTAAAAAATCGTCTTAAACTGTTCATTCTACCCAAGGCAGTATTCATATTACATTCTACATGCTTATAATGATTGGAAAAAGTCAGATTTGAATCTAGTATTTCTCCGAGATACTTAAATGAGTCAACTACATCGATTTTGTTACCCATTAAATCTATTTGATTACCTAAAAGAAATCATTGGCTTTATGAAAGAGCATGTTTGGTCTTGGATTGATTTACCTCAAGACTATTTATCTCGCACCACTCAATCAATTGTCGATAGCATTTGTCGATCTCTGCNCATCAAGACTATTTATCTCGCACCACTCAATCAATTGTCGATAGCATTTGTCGATCTCTGCAAGACCAGCATCCAAGTCAGTTGCATCAACAAAGAATACAAGATCATCAGCATACAAAACAATTGGAAGAGATATTGCTTCACCGATATCATTTATAAATAATGAAAAAATAAGAGGGCCAAGACAACTTCCAGCAGGAGTGCCAGCTTGCGAGATAAAAAAAGTCAGAGTTAAATTCGCCATTTTCAATATTAAATTTTCTCCCAGAAACATAATTCTGTAACAGTTTTACCATGTAAGGTTCAATCCTGCTACTAAATTTTTTAATAAGTTTAACAATTAAAAGGGAATGCTTAGCTGTATGTAAAGCCTTAGAAAAGTCTATAAAAGTTGCAATGACTTTGCCCCGAGGATTATCAATAACATCATAAACGGATTGTGTAAACTGTGCAACCGCAGTCTCACAAGATCTTTTGGATCTAAAACCATGATGGTTGTCCAACAGATCTTCTTCAACCATCGATAAGAGTCGTCAATACATTATACGTTCTAAGACTTTCGTAATAGAATTGAAACCATAGATAGCTCCGGGTAACTTAGACAACTAGTTTGCATAGGGTAGGTGCATACCATAATTAAATGGCAAAAAAACATTTTAAATGTTGGGGGAAACAAGCATTTCCCCCCCAACTTCATATTCATCATAGGCATCAATACAATGCGTTAACAATTAAGCTGTCGTTGATGTCAAAATGGGTAAGGTTTGTTGTGTGAAGTCTTGTCCATATAACAAGGCAAAGGAATTCAGACTTGTGCCTGATAAGAACCGGCCGATGCTTCATAGGTTCCCGTCGAATGAGGTCACGCGTCAAATTTGGATATCAAAATGTGACTTCACTGGGAAGTACACAAATGACACCCGGATTTGCTCACTTCATTTCATTATTGAGGATTACGAGCAGAAGGCAAAGAGGCTTGAGTTGACGAAACATGCAGTTCCAACTAGAGAATTGCCAATTTCTGGTATTTATTTAAACTACAATGCAGCGCCTTTGTCAATAACTGCTACACTATGCCTTCTAAAATCAAATTAATGTTTGCCTATAGCAGCGCCTGCGAATGCCTACTACCACGTCATTCTTCCTAAGGCCTTGCAACACGATAACATACTAAGTGACTATGAGGTTGCATTATCTGAAAAGCTGACAATTTTGTTGAGGTACT
>JAANSM010004778.1:0-10878 GCA_036850725.1 Orchesella villosa
AGAAGAGGTCAAGCAGACTGCTGACTTCAAGAAGGCAGTAAAGGATTACGGCCAGACTACAAATATTTTTATGGACCTATACCTAGCCTAGTTTTAAATGGAAAACCAGTCATACTATGAAAGATTCTTAGTTGGATAAACTGTAATGAGTAATGAAATATCATATGAATTGAAATCTGGTTAATTTTTGCTTTACTATCTTTTCCAGTATTGTTTGCGATTATATTACGGTGTATGAATGTTGAATATTTATAACAAAAGTATTTGCACACAAATTGACACTTTTAAACTATAATTAACTGGTAATTTAATGATGACAATTGACAATAACATTCAATAATATTAATGAAATAAAAAAAGTACACTGTAGTACACATAGAGCCATTAAAAAATGAAACATCTTCAAAATTGTATAAAATTATACAAAAAATTATTCAGTTCTTCATTTTCCTGATGAGTCCCATCTCATCTTTGTCATGGAACTACTCCAATCTAAAACTTCATATACTTAAGTACATAGTAAATGCTGAATGGGTTTTTACAATAAAGAACACAAGTTTAATTGATGGCAGTAAGCGACGTGAACAATAAAAATGATTAAATATTAAATGTTTATAATTATTACTAATAAATTAAAATTTTAAAACGGATTCCATTTTATAGACTTCATCAATCCATTGTCTCACCGAAGTCTACAGCTTCTAGCTCAAGATACACTTTGCAGGACTGGCACCTAAATGATAATTTAATACAATTAGTAATCAAGATAGTTTTCTTTGCTATCGATGCAAATTAAGGACTTCCTATCAATCATGTTTTAAGCATAAGTAAAATAATAGTAAAATATAAAAGTTGTAGAAAAATAAAATATAGTAAAACAGTAAAAAAATAGTTAAAACAAGAATCATCATGATTCTATTCCAGTTATGATGATTCATTTCCGATTTAGCCAACCAATCACATAGGACGTACTATTTGGGACCCTATCCTTGGCCGAAATCTTACCTCCAGGTTTGCTAAACAATGTCACCTTCTCTTCTTCAATAGATTACTAATTCATCCAAATATTCTGAATCTGAAACTGATTGGGGAATAACCAGAGTAGCTGGTTTCGTTTTCTCCTTGTCACTTCCAGGATTAGAATCTATTTCAAAATATGTTATTCCCTTTTCTGGAACTGGAACAATCTTCTTCGTCGGCTTCTTCTCTTTAGTATTATTAAACTTGGGCTCGGGCTCAGTTTTCTTGGTGTTAATTAGCATCTCTGGAACTTTATCTTTGACTTTGACAGGAGAAGGAATTTTAACAGCTTGGAATTGTGATGGTTTCCTTTTCGTAGGTTGGATAAGAGGTACAGGTGATGGTGATGGTGAAGGAGGCAATGGTCTCTTTTTTGAAGAAACTTTTTCAGATGTGGTTGGTGTTGGTGTTTCAGGTTTAGAAGGAGAAGGTAAAGTTAGTTTTTTAGGTCGGCCAGGTTTTCGCTTCTCCTCCACCTCGACCACTTCCTCCTTCTTCGTCATCTTCGACGTCTTCTTTCTTTTGACGGGGGTACACTCTTCGAAGAGGCTGTCGTCTTCAGAGTCACTTTTTTCTATTTGTTTTGGTGTTTCCTTCTTCTTTTGTTCTATTACTTTATCAACATTTTCTTTTTCTTTGGTCTTCATGAGCAAGTTGGGGGTAGAATACTTTTTCTGTTTTAATTCAACTGAAAAAGGGAATTTAAAAAATGTATTTTTTTTAGAGGATGATCAAAATTGGGATATTTTTACCCACATCTCATGAACTCTTACCTGCTTCAATAAATTCCGCTCTAAACTCTTCAATTTCCTTCATATTCGACCCAAACTTTTCAATTTTCTTCTTCAATTTTTGTCGATCTGGTGCCCGAGGGGAGTCAGCTGTATCGGCATGTTTCATAATGTTGCTAATTTCATGAAGCCTCCAGTCCAGCTGCATCTCAAGGTACTTCATTTGCGCATAAATATCACAGAATGATAAGGTCGGCTCGAGACAATCATCACAAAGAGTTTTGACATTGTAACAACTGTGCTTTAGTAAGGTTTTGTCAGAAGCGAAGAAATAAGGGTCGAGGTCAATGTAGCGGCTGGAGNAAGAGTTTTGACATTGTAACAACTGTGCTTTAGTAAGGTTTTGTCAGAAGCGAAGAAATAAGGGTCGAGGTCAATGTAGCGGCTGGAGAGGGTGCAGAATCGTCGACAAATGTCGTAATGTTTGTTACTCGAGCTAGGACCTGGGGCCTTCGGTTCCTGCTCTTTGTAGCAGAGGACACAATGCTGGAAAGTTGCAACGGGCATGGTTAAGAGCTCTACAAAAAAATCAAATAAATTCATTGAATTTCGAATTGAATTTGACATTTCAGGAAAAACAAAATTCATAATAATATATTTTTTAAACTCACTTTTATTGTATATAGGCTGACTTTTCTTCTTCACCTCAGGTCGGAGCACAAAAATAATTAGACACAAAATTATTAGGATGATTTATTTACAATTGGACAGTCAGTCGCTGTCTTTTTCACTTTGCGTTTCAACTACCAACTACACATGTAGACAATCATGTCATTCACAATTCAATTCACCAAATATTCTTTTATTCCGTGTTTTGTACCGCGCATAAGCATCTTATATATTATTTACTGCAGATTGTTGTGTTGTGTATGTGTGAGTGTATTATACCAATGGTTTGGTCACATAAACAAGAGATATCTGGCTGGTGAGTGCATGTAAAAGTACTCTTTTTGCCATTTAAACACTGCCTGCACTGCTACTGAAAGGTATAAAATGCAGCTGAGTCGACGAGAGAGCTCAATCAAGACCGGAGATATGCAAGAGTATGCTATAATGCTATACCTATTCCTAATTTACCAACAACGATGAACAAGAGTATGATTTTCAGCGAATGCTCGAACGGGGCAATATATTATGTGTATGATATATTCTGGCGTGCTTTTGTAGTATTTGATGAAAATGCTAAATGCCAAAATGATTTTTGAAATCTTTGTGGTTTGCTTTATCGTTAGTAGTGGCAGTAGCATTTTTTCTGCAGAAGTATCACAAGTAATTGGCGTGTGTATGAAGTTGGTGTTTTCTTGTTAATGTGTTTTAAGGGGCTTAAAGCTCATCAGTAGTTAGTACAGAATGAAATGAGTTTGCATCTTTTTTCTCCGTTTCGTTCGTTTGTAATTCGCCAAAATAAATCAGATTCAAAAAGGCATATTTATTTATGTGATTTATTTTACTTCAGGATTCTACGCTGCCGGGAATTCAAAGTGATACATACATAATTTGATAAATTGTGAAATTGCATTGCTTTGACAGAAAAATTTAGAGTACCTGTAATCTGTAAAAATTAATGAAAACTTTACGAGTTACATTGATTGAGTCTCGTAATATTTAAATGGTTATAAGTTGTGTTGTTTGGCTGCGCGCATCAAAATTTAGAACGCATGACATGACAGATAACTTGTTACATAGTTCTGTTTTTGATGATGAATTTATGTTTTTCGGGAGAATTTTTGATGGGAAGTTAACTGCAATGAGATGGTCCAACATCAACCTTTTTTACCTTTCTTCTTTAGAATGCCTTCACTCATTTTTTTCTGTATCTCGTCCATCTCTTTACCATCCTGTATAATGTAGAATATTCAAGTTGTTACCAGATTCCAAAATGTGTAATAAATGTTAACTAAATCCATAGCTTTCTTACCACCGCTTGCTTCATAGTCGTAGAGATGGCCAAAAAAACTAATATTACGTAAGGAAGAAATGAGAAGTTCATGATGGGCGTCGTATGGAGACGAATAAGATCGAGTTGTAAGGATTACGATGAAGGATGAATAATGACGATATATTTACATCAAGTCTTATAGCAAAGAGATGGTATGTGGTAGCTACTTGGTGAACGATTAAGCGATTAATAGACTTGACTAATTATTATAAAGTTATTATGCACAGACAATTATAGTTACAGCATTTCCAAACGACGAACCTTCATTGAAGATAATAAAATTCTATAATCAATTACTCACTCATTACTTGCTGCCATTGCGTTTGAATGCATACAAAGAGCATTAAAAGGGGAACTTAAAGATATACAGTTCGTAGAATAATTTCAATTGTCTTCAAAAATGCATAAACATTATCGTATATCGTATCGTATGAATCATTTAAATAATCGTCCTGTAAACATTGGCGTAATGAATATGCTAGATATCTAAAAAAGTGTCCCAAGCACGGCATTAGGCATTACAGCGATAGATTTGGGGCAATAAGATGCCTAAGTTATACCTACAGTTAAATATTTAGAGCCTATTTAATTATCTGAATCGGTTGACATGAAATCCCACCTTCCGCATGTCTCTTTATGTTCTGGCTATTACTCACTGGCTTCTTTAGCTTTAGATTCAACCAGAATAAGGAAATATGATCCGACGACACCCAAAAACTGCGAGAAACATTTAAGACACCACTTTGTGAAAAAACATAGCTTACCAGCATATCTAAAAATTGAAACATTTGTACCTACCTTCATATTGAATGTCTGGTCAATAAAAAAATTTCGCCTTCCAATTCCATAGCGGTACCTTGTTATTTCGTGTAAAATGAAATTGATGTTTACCTGATTGGCGCCAATTTGTACTGTCTGTTTAGCAGAAAAGTTTTCGAGGAACCAACATTCAAATTTGTTGTTCTATAGTGAAAAATAAATAAATAAATAATAAGGATTTTTGTACTCATGCAATTGCGCTGCGTTTTTATTATTTTACTGACCATCTCAACAGCTGCTGCCGCAACATAATACGCACAAAAGGTTTTGATAATGCTGACACCCATCAACCAAAATTCAAGGTCACAGTTACCTTCCATACATTGTAGCAAGAAATATGTACATAGAAATAAGTTGTTCATGTGAATCTGCTTAAGAAACCCTCCCATGCATTCTTCCAACACATCTGAGATCCGCCGAAGTTTTTTGTAATGAGTCCAAGTTTTTTCAAAGCTATTGGTTTCTAATAAGTCCGAATGGTCTGGCAAATGAAATTCTATGGCAAGTCTCCATATTATTAAGGCAATTAAAAGCCAAATATCTACGAAACAGAAGTCTTGCAGAGTTTCACAAAAATCTGTAAGTACTCTAAGCACTCCCAAAAATGTTGTTAATAGTGTTAATTCAGAGCCATAGGTAGAAATTATCTCGTGTTAGATTATTATAATTTTGACTTGACCAAATAAATATATCTATACGAAATTCAAGAGAACGAAATAGTAACAAATACTTCAATGACCAGTTAGAAGTGCCTATATCCACGAACAAGGAGCTAACGATTGTCATCAGTACTGATAGTACAAGAAATATCACCCCAAACTTTCGGAAAGGTGATCTCAGACCCTGTAAAATCAATATTATCTTGTTACTTAACGTTAGTGTGTGTTAATAAGTGATGTATCATACCGATATTTGATGTACTTTAAAGGTATGGGGCATCATGTTACAGCATAGTTGAAATAACACAGCAATTTCTTGACGTTTTGCGAGAATCAGCTTCATAAAGAAAATCTTGATGCTCATTTTCAGGACAAAGTATCCCGTAATTATTGAGCGGAAAAGGTTGCCTCTTTCTGCGTATGTTAACACAACGTGCTTAAAATTTGCTATTGAGTTGATGATCGAAAATAATTGAAGTAAAACAAGTCCGATCTTAGAGAACCATTCAAAACAGAGAGAACTGCAAATTCTAACTTTTTCTGATGACCCAATTGTTTTGCAAACGCCACGAATATAATTTAACATGGATTCAGGATGTGTTCTACCGACATTGTCCAAATTCGGCCGCCATGCGTCTTTTGGTTCATCAATAAATCTTGAAATTTCCTGAAAAATTATTTGGACGTTATCTGATCTTTTGTCACGTGAATTAGTCAGCGACGTCGCGTGTATAACTATCGGAGCACCCGATTCTTGCTCAAAATTCCGCATCCCATATAACTGGATAGTAGATTTATTTATTTTCAGAAGGCAGTTGTCAATTAACTAATAGTATTATAATTTTAATGTAAGTACTTAGCTTGAATGCGTTTAAAGCTAAACACTGATCATTTTTGTGCAATATTGTATGTGATACTAATGAGATCTGCAATAAAGACGTAATAATAATAATAATAATAATAATTTCTACCTTCGGCTAGCAGTGCGAGGAATAGGATATTAACTTACAAAAATTGAAGTTTTCCTCATACATTTACGTTTTGGTAAGGACTGAAGGGAAAGTAAGCATTTTGACAATATAATACCATATTCATTTCTAAACATTACTACACACGCCTGATTGATAAAGACTCCGTCCGTATAATTTATTTTGAATTGTAAATTGTGTCTTAGGATGTGTTTATATTATTTAACTTTAAGCAGTTTATTAGATGCAGTACGTTGAATGAATTGAACGTCAATCTGAAGTAGTTCAATGAAAAACTTAACGATTGTTTAAAAGTAAAATTGTGAAAGTACTGCGACGTTTCTATATTCTAATTCAACGTGTAAGAAAGTTGGCGTGTAGTACAATACATGTTTAAAAACCATTCATCAATAGTTTAAATTAGATATCGCAAACAATATTTGTTTAGTTATGTCCAGCAGGTATTTGACACCTGCCTGCAACCTAGAAAATAACATTGATTAGCACTTCTGGACAGCAAATTCATAAACAAATCATGATATTTACACGAAAGTGTGGTTACAGTTAGTGAATTGGATTGAAGTATGGAATTATATAGCCAAATGTCACGTCGAAAAATAAAAGAAAGTTTTAAGCTTGGCATTCATTGCACGAAACATTAATATGCAGTTCTTAAAGATGAAGATGAATAGTAGGTGGTCAAACGTTCATAAACAATCTGCAACATTCATGTTTGATTCAATCATTGATCATATCATGCATAGCATATAATATATCACTTTAACAAAAGGCCTTTCATTCATTTCTCAAACATTTTCCAATTGCTAATAAACTTCGTATGAATGAATGTCTTTGGTGATAGTCGAAATAGCTTGATATAATAACGATGCTTTTGGTTCAAGGCTAGATACGCATAGCCGATTCTTTATTTCAAGTTGTAAAGACTTTTTAAACAGACGTTGCACTAGAATCTTAGGTACATGCCTTCTTTTCATGGCTTGCCAATTTAGTCCTGTTAGAAATCAGCCTGATCTCTTCTTCATACCTTCACTCACTCGTTTCTGTTTCGCATCCATTTCTTTTCCATTCTTAAACATGGAGTATTTAAGTTATTTTATTTTAATATATTACCAGATTTTTCCAATGTGTAAATAACTTTAACAGAATCGTTTACTTACTGCTTGATTCATGGTCGCAGAGATGACCAAAAAAGCTACCATTGCGACAGGAAGAAATTTGAAGTTCATGATGGGAAAATCTACTTGTATGGGCTGGGACGAGTGATGAATAATGAACGATAAATTGACTAGCAAATATAGATGGTATGGGGTAATTACTTGGTGAACGATGTGATTAATAGACTAGACTAATTATCAATGATGCACGGATTGTCCTTTGTTTTATGTGCTAATAAGGCTAGTAAGCCGGTGCCACGATGGAAAAAACAATTCATGATAAACATTTAAATACTAACGATACTATAAAGTATTTTACTACTAATAAATTTTGTTAATGTGCATATAGAAATTTGGAAAGCAAAAATTGTTGAGAAATTATGATTTTTTTGTGAATTTTTTTATGGTAAACGGATTTGACATGAATTGGTGTTTTTCAGGTGAATGTTTGACATATTGGATAAAATGATTCTAAGAGATTGTTTGCGTCAACCTTTCCTGTCCTTAATCATTTTGTTCACTTGTTTTGTTTTCTCGTCCATTTCTCTACCATCCTGTAATTTCGAATATTGAATATTAAAGGACTGTTTAGTATAGTTAACAGTTTAAAGTCTATATATAAGATTGCTCAATTATTTTACTTACCACTCTATTCATGGCCGCAGAGATAGCCAAAATAACTGTTATTACGGACCAAAATGATAAGTTCATGATGCGCATATGTCATATGGTTTCAGGGAGATGAATGGTTTAGGATTATTAAGTTGCTTTGAGTCTTTGAGTAAGGATTGGAATGATGGTAAATCTACTGCGAATGGTATGGGGCAACGTAGCTGCTTAGTAAAGGATGTAATTAATAGTCCTTTTATAGTCTATTTGTACTTAATATACTAATTATAAGAAAACCATTAATCACTATTGCTTGATTATATTTGTTTTATTCCAATTTTAAAGAGTTGTAAAGTAACAGACTTTACATTAGCATAATATTATGGAAGTTTTTTGCTTCATCAACTTCAACTTAAAAAGTCAGTCTTGTGGATAGACAACTCCAATCTGCTTCCGTATGGACTCCATGATTTCGGCAATGATGAGGCTGTTGTTGTGGCTCACTACTTCGCATTCATTTTCACCTACAAAATTAAAAATGAGTCAGTAAAGCATGAGCATAAGCACTGTCAATTAAAATGACACCCTTCCAACTTCAACATTTCAATTTTCAATGAATAATCTAAGATCTACTTCACCTTTCAAGATGCTGTTTCTTACTGCATGACATTGATAATGTAGTCCAACACCCCTTTCAAAGTTAGTTTTCATTTTCTCCTCAGGAAGAAGAAAAGTATCCACCTTTCCTCCAATTTCCTCTAGCTCTGTTGAACACCAGAATGGGGCTCTTACCTGAAAATATTTCGAAAATAATTTCGGTACATCCTAAACAAATGGATTTTTACAACTTTTTTAAAATATAATATTCTTTTTAATTTAAAAAGTCTGTCAGAACCTTAACAGTTTTCTTTGTTCCATATACCATTGCCTCATTAGGGAGGTCAACCCTGGAGTGGGTGAGCAAGGTGGCAGTGCGCCCATTGGAGAAAACAAGGGTGGAGCTGCTGCTCTCATCTACCCCATCGGTATTCATGTGACCACCGCTGATAACCTTCAATGGCCGCTCGCCAAAAACTAGCTCGGCGAATTGGACGCAATAAACGCCAAGATCCAAGACGGTTCCTCCTCCCAATTCTTTCAATCTTTGATATTTATAATATTTGCCCATAAAAAATAATTATTAAGTGGATTATAATTAAAACAGATTATGTATAATTTATAATTGGCGTCAAACACCCACTTACAACTCACCTCAATCTATCCACGTCGCTGATACACTCTCCAAACTGGACAACAACTTGAAGCACCTCACCCAAGCCCCCATTATCAATCCTCCTTTTCAACTCTTGAATAGCAGGAAAAAATCGGGTCCAGATGGCTTCCATCAAAAATAAATTCTTAGATTTAGAAAGCGCGATCAACTCCTTTGTTTCTTTTACGTTCATTGCCAAAGGCTTTTCGCAAAGGACATGTTTTCCATTGTTCAATGCTAGCTTTACAAGAGGAAGATGTTGAGGATTGATTGATCCGACGTAGACAATGTCTAATAAAAAATAATGAGAAAAAAAATAATTTTAGGTTCTTTTTGATAGATCTCAACGCCAAATAAAAAATAAAATTATTCGCAATACTTAGTATAGGTGTGAAGATTACCAATGTCTAAATTCTTCACCAGTTCCTCATAAGATCCATAAGCATTTGGAATGGAGTGAGTTGTCGCAAATTTTTTTGCACTTTCCAAACTTCTTGCTGCAACTGCTACAACCTGATGTTCAGCTGGGGGAAGGGCATAAGTTCCGACAACAAAATCATGGGAGATTAACCCTGCGCTTAAGATTCCCCAACGGAGTGGACCCATTTTGAAGAACTACGGTTAATATTTGGTTGAGAGTAACAAAATTAAGTCAGTGTTTCTTAGCTGCTTGCTATCAATCGACAAACTGACTCAATTTCGTCTGATCCCTTCCCTTTTCCCACTACCCACTTAATGCAGAATCTATTATTCTCACGTAAGTCATGTAAATAACAACTTCAATGGCTTATCTTATCAAATAAATCATTAAATTTCGTTTCATTTGCATAAACTTTCGCTCCTCTACATGAGGCTTTTATTCCAATTTTAAAGAGTTGTAACATTCTCTAAATTAGCATAATATTATGGATGTTTGCATCTTTTATCTTTTTCATTGCATCGTCAACATCGATGTAGTGGAAAGTCCTTAAAAATTCACATGACTTTCATCCCAATTTAGTCTTGTGGGTAGACAACTCCAATCTGTTTCCTTATAGACTCCATGATTTCAGCAATGATAAGACTTTTCTCGTGGCTCACAACATCACATTCAATTTGACCTAAAAAATTAAAATTAAGATAAAAGCATTGGCAATTACAAATTACTAATATAATCTTCACTCCTGCGTTCTGCTCCAGTTGAGAAAATTTTAAAACTTTAATATTAAAAATTTTCCATGAATTTCAAAACCAATTCACCTTTCAAGATGCTGTTCCTTACTGCTTTACACTGGTAATGGAGCCCAACACTATTTGTAAAGTTGGTTTTCATTTTCTCCTCAGGAAGAGGGAAAGTCTCTACCTTTCCTCCAACTTCTTCCAGCTCTGTGGTACACCAAAATGGAGATCTCATCTGAAAATTCACCCGAAAATTCCCCAAAAAAATAAAATGATATTTAGAATTGAAAATAAAATTTCATTTTTTTCGTCAAATTTTGTTTTGAAACCTTGATTGTCTTCTTGGTTCCAAAAACCACCGCCTCATTCGGCAGCTCAACCCTAGCGTGGGTTAGTAAAGTGGCAGTACGCCCATTGGAGAAAACAAGGGTGGTGCTGCTACTCTCATCCACCCCATTGGCATTCATGTGCCCACCGCTGATAACCTT
>JAANSM010004779.1:0-10877 GCA_036850725.1 Orchesella villosa
TGTAAGAATGATTAGTATGGTTTGATAGGTAGTTTGGTTTCTGATTCAAGAAAATAGTCAGGAATTTATTAAAGAAACAGGAAAGCTCAAACTTGAAATGGAAAAGGAAAATTGATCCCTCGTCTCTGTCAGAGGCTGGTAAAGGAATGAGGTGGAAATGGAATCGGACTAAAGAATTACAACTTGGGTTCAATGCCCAAGTTCAAGGAACAAATTATACATTCAGAAATCTCTCTACGAAAGGCATTGTGGCGAGAGACCAATGTCTAAAAATAGATACAATATTAGCTTGTAAAAAAGGACAGGTTTTCATACCATCTTTCATATACATAAAATGACAAGTAGTCTGATTGATTCTAATTAACATAATGTGCTACAGATTCATCCTAACCTGAATACACATAGCATGAAGAAAGGACTTAGTATTTATCATAATTCTCATAATCATAATCTCATACCAAATGAAATATACATTTTAGAACGAAGTTCATGGGAGTTTACGAACAGCAATACTTTGAAATTTTTGCACTCACATCAATGTTAGCATTCAGCGTCAACAAAGTTTTAAAGAATAAGTAAAATAATAACATAGTATATAGATTCCTCCACAATAACTACAATTGATGTAAAATTAAAGATTAAATGTAGCTAAGCTAAATTTCTAGAAATTTTCGTTACCTCATAAATCTTAAATTGCATGCAAGTCCGACTATTCTATTCACGGAAATGTTTGTTAGTTTTCTGAACATCCTCCTGCCTACATGACTTAGCTTTTGGAACACACAGTTTTCTGACCTAGATGTGTAAATTACTCACTCACACACTGAGACGTACTGCTGCGTGAGCCATGATCAATTTTTAATTTAGTTAAGCCGACCCGAACCATCATGTTATACTATATTCTTCTTCCCCTTTTTACATTGTACTCTTGTGTGCATGCAATCATTCGTGTTCTCTCTCTAGTTCATGGTCGGTCTCTCTTTCCCTTTCATTTGGTTACCATTACCATTTGAAATCAAGACGAAGCCGATATATTTATGCTTTGGTCAAGTCAACTGATTCCATTATAGGCTCATGATGAGCAAACGCACATATTATTTAATTTCCAGCTTCTTTTTTCATGTATCATTGAACTGCCTTAACATTTCCTATCACATTAGAATCACGATACGCAAGAAAAGTGGGAAAATGTGAAGCTAATAACTTTTCTCTGTTTGTCTAGTGATCAGTAGAAAAAGTTGGAACTGGAAGTGAAGTAGCTAAAAAGTCCAACTCAAAGTTTGTATTTATTTTTAGGGTCAGCTGCCAATGCACGATTACAGGTAGCTCTTCTGAACTGCAAACGCAAACATTATATAGATTGATACGTAAAAAAAGCAACGTTGAACGTCCGTCTCAAGTCCGGTGCGTGCAGTGGTAATGAAGTTAAATGCATGTGGTAACACAATAAATTTTCATGGACTTGAAAGCGCAAACGAAGAAGAAAAGTGGGAAAATGTGAAGCTAATAACTTTTCTCTGTTTGTCTAGTGATCAGTAGAAAAAGTTGGAACTGGAAGTGAAGTAGCTAAAAAGTCCAACTTAAAGTTTGTATTTATTTTTAGGGTCAGCTGCCAATGCACGATTACCGGTAGCTCTTCTCAACTGCAAACGCAAACAATATATAGATTGATACGTAAAAAAGCAACGTTGAACGTCCGTCTCAAGTCCGGTGCGTGCAGTGGTAATGAAGTTAAATGCATGTGGTAACACAATAAATTTTCATGGACTTGAAAGCGCAAACGGAGAGTATGAGTCTTTACTTCTCTACGTGCTTTTTTAGTTTCATTTCAATTTACAGTGTCCAGCTGCGTGCACGTCTTCTGTTTTCATATTTTACTGCTAATGCCTCAATTGTTTCATAACCCAAAAGAAGTAAAAAGAAAGGAGTGAAGTTGGAAGTTGGAGGTGAGGGCGCAATTATGTTAATTCGATATATATATATTTCTTCATTTTCAAATAATAATTATTCTTCCTCTCTTGAGAAAATGTATATTTTACTTTAGTTCCAGTTCCATATAATGTTTAAATGCAGCATATTTAGCAACCTGTTCTGTCCCGTCCTTTCTGATAGCCAAAAACGAATATATTTTTCGTTGCAAAGTCAATGAAATCAACAAATCTGATTGTGAGACAATAGTGCCAACGTATTTGGCCTGCTTAAATGTTTATGACATATTTTATGCATGCATATGGCAATTTGCAATGAAAATGCATCAAAGAAACAACATACCACCACCATCATCATCATCATCTTCATCTCTTTTTTTTTCATTTAGCCAAAAGTGAAACATTTTATTCAGTAAAAGCAAAGTCATGATCATCATCATAATCATCACCATTCTCAAAAAGTAACAACATCTACAACTCCACATCCAACAGAATATATTTTTCGTTGCAAAGTCAATGAAATCAACAAATCTGATTGTGAGACAATAGTGCCAACGTATTTGGCCTGCTTAAATGTTTATGACATATTTTATTCATGCATATGGCATAATGCATCAACGAAACAACATACCACCACCACTACTACCACCATCATCGTCATCATCTCTTTTTTTCATTTAGCCAAAAGTGAAACATTTTATTCAGTAAAAGCAAAGTCATGATCATCATCATAATCATCACCATTCTCAAAAAGTAACAACATCTACAACTCCACATCCAACATCAACATTATATACGTCCTTTTCCTCAAGTCAAAGTAGTCAAACTGAAAGCTCAAACAGCCTTTTGGTGTTCACTTATAAGGAAAAAACGTCTGAAAAAAGAATCAAGCGAAGAAACATGCAGGCACTTTTAAAAAGGAATGTAGCCAATGTATATGCCATGTTAGTTAGTATCTTTCTTTTCCAAAGATAAAAATGTGGTAGCAAAAGCAACCATGTAGCACTTAAAGAGAAATATGATGCTTAAATTAGGAAATATAATGTTGGATCCGATCGCTTGCTGAACAAAAGCTTTGCTCCAACCTCCAAACCCTTAAAACCAAGACTGTTCTTCTAACACATCCTAATATACCAATATCTCATATACTTTATGATATACATGGGCACAAAAAACCAAAAAAACATGACGAGTAAGATATGCCTTTTAGTGCATGGAGATGGTCATGGACCTTGTTTTTAAGGAAGAAAGAATATATAAGGTGGTGGGTTGAATAGGTTGTATATAGGTACCAAAAACTTGTGTATCACCATGATCTGTAATACACCACACACCACCATGCTCATATTCATGTTTCTGTTTGTATGAAATGAAAATGAAGCTCATTTCATTGTATCTTTTTCTGCCTAAATGCTGTAGCTAATGGGAGGAATATGTGTGTTGTCGTCCAGAAAGAAGAGCTCGTTCAGTTGTACGATCAACAATGTTGAATAATACACATTTAAAAGTATTATATACATTTTTATATATCCGTAAAAGTCTTTGGCTTCATATTATTGCTGACGATGATGTTGTTTACAACGATGCAATGTGGTGGTGGTGGTGGTAAGATATCCATATAGCGAGCGAATATTATTCAAGTGAAAAAGAAGTCCAGTAAAAGGAAAAGAAAGAAAGAAGAACGTCAAATGTGAAACGTGTGTAAAGATACGGAACATATGCATCTTCTTGAAAAAGCACCACCACCACCATCATCACCATATGAGGCTGATGTTTGAGATGTGGAAAACGTACATTTCATGTACCTTTTCCTATATATTCACATTTCATAACGTATCTTTATATAGTGCGTGCGTGCATCCCCATCCGCAGAAGAGTACGTAAAGATCGGACCTGATACATATCTACGTACATCCATTCCATTCTTGCATGCAACTCTGAAGTTCATTAACCAAATGCACATGAAGTGAATGCAATGCAACCCTCTGCTTAACTGAATGCAGGTTTTAAGCTGTTAGATATTATATGCTGCTGAAGACTGAAGAAAAAGTTGGCTCTCGAGTCTCAAATGTTAGTTTTTGTTGAGGTCTCAGCCACAACTCCAGTCAGTTTACTCCCAGACCTTGTCACTGACAGTCAGATTCAGAGACCTTCTCTCCTCTGAGAAAAAGTAAAACGAAACAACTACACAATATTTTATACAAGTAAATAATAATGCAAGTTGCAAGTACGCACATCATTATTACTGCAGTTTACGTTTGAGTTTTGAAAAATATTTTTATTTCTGAATAAAACTAGTTGTGCGTGTGAAATGTCTATAAAGGACATTCTTCTTCGTGTGTTTAACTGAGTGACTGAAGATATTATCGAGTCAACTGTCAATGTCAAAGTATTCCTCATCCTCATCAAGTAAATCTTATTGAGTGTTTGCGTTTGTTTGTCTTATCATTAAAACCATTCACGCAGTGACACCAACAAACAATTATCTTCAACTGATTTTTATCCTAATCAACAAAAGTTACTCAATACTAAACATGTTGAGATGTTCTGTACACTGAACTTTTGAGGATATATAACATAAGAAATATTGAACTGATAAACTGCACAACACGATTGCAGTCGTGTCTTCGTGAGGAAGTGTTTGAATGCAGTGCATTTGGATCATTTCCCAAGTGACATGATACACATCATCATCATCTCCAACTCCAACAACTTCTATTAAGAAGGTAAAAACAAAAAAATAACAGTTTCTGTTTAAATAATTAAGGTTGCATGAAGCAATTTTCTTTTAAGTAAATAATGGTTAGGCATTCCATGTTGTGTTATGTTCTTCATTCTTGACTGTTAAAACAAAGAACCTGTTCTCTTCATTCTTGCTCCATCCTCCTCCTCCTTCGGGAGCTTGAGATTTGAGCCTGAAAGAATTTTTAACCTCCTCAAGCTGCTTTTCTACTTACTTTTCTGTACAACACACACACAACACAATTTAAAGATAAAATTTCTAACACTTCTTTTTTCCTTTTTGTTCATTGTTTAGGGGCAGACAGAGTTACGAAACTGAGAAAAAACCTTTTTCGTTTCGACATTGAAAATTGAAGAAAACTCAAAAGAGTTCACAGAACACACATAATCCAGATCAAATAATACCAAAACCAAAAGAAGGGCTCAAAATATCCCTTCTCAACAATTCAAACATGAATTCCATAATCACCACTTAAAAGTTTACACTTTAAAAAATCGGCGTGGGAAGAAGAAGATCCCAAGAATTTTTTTGAGAGAAGTTAAGAAGAAGTAAGATAATTAGAAAAAAATGGATTATCAACGCCAACATTACACGGTTTTCATCGTCTTCCTCCTGTTTATCAGCTCGGTTGATAGCTACCGAGCTGATTTGACTCCATCACCATCAGCCATGGCAGCATCAACTAGAGCTTTGCTATCGTCATCAAAACCATCTTTATCTTTACCACCAATAATGCAACAGCAACAACATGGATGTGTGTGGTCAACAGTGAAGATCAATAACAATAACAACATGAGAAACGGTTCAACATCTTCCTCATCCGGCTACCCACCATTCCTTCAAAGAACCCTGAATGCAAATTCCTACTCCCTCGACTGTCACCTTCGCACATTGAGCACAGATTTTTGGGGTAACTACACATTTAACAGGGATCAACTGGAGTCAACATCCCGTCTTGTTGTGAAATGCAATGACAAGCTCCTTTTTGAAAGTTTCTTGAATCCCAACCAGAGTTTTTTCCGCTTGAGAAATTTGGGTGACGTCTCCATCCACTCTTGTAAGATACGCAAGATGCCCTCCAGAATCTGGTCGAGTCTTGGACTATTGAAGAAGCTCACCATCTCCAGTTTTAATGGAGAATGGTCTTCTTCCGTGGGAATGGAAGTGGAGCATGGTGCTTTTGAAGGGTTGTCAAATTTGGAGAAACTTGATCTCAGTTTCAATAACATTTACTTGTTCCCAGATCCCAATATCTTTTGTCCATTGAGAAACTTGCTTCAGTTGAATTTAAGCCGAAATCATTTGAGTGAGGTGGAAGAATTTGGCTCCAGTACTAATAGTGCTCCTTTTCGCTCAGTTTATAGTGGTGAAGAGAGTGGTGGTAGTGGAAATTCCCCATGTGTTTTGAAAATCCAAAACGTCGACCTTTCTTTCAATACTCTTCGTCAACTTAATAATAACGCTTTTGCCAAACTGAAAAATCTTGCTGAACTGAGATTACATAACAATTTGATTGTGGAGCTGGCTGACAACGTGTTTTCTGACCTCCCACTTCGAACCCTTGACATCTCCTCAAATAGACTGGTAGCGCTGCCTCCAACAATCTTCAAGAATTTACCTTTGAGAGAGCTTTACCTGCAGAATAATTCAATCTCTGCTCTTTCTCCTCAACTCTTTTCTGGACTTGATCGTCTTGTTGTTTTGAAGCTGTCATTTAATCAACTCTCTCACATTGCCTCTTCCATTTTCAACGACTTGGTGAAAGTTGAGTCTTTGCATTTGGACAATAATAGAATTGAAAGTATCAACCCAAACTCCTTCCAATCCATGACGAAATTACAAAACCTTGATTTATCCAGTAACCAAATCAAGTTTGTTGACTCCAGGCTCTTTTCCAGTTTGAATCTTCTTCGCCAGTTGTATTTGGATCATAACAAGATCAGCCAGATGGATGTGGATTCCCTTCAATATTGTACGAGATTGGAAGATGTTGGGTTAGCAGATAATCTCCTCACTGAGGTTCCAGTCGCACTCCGCGCTGGATTGAAGCACTTGGTCACATTAGATATTGGAGAAAATAAGATTTCAAATTTGACTAATGAATCCTTCCTCGGAATGACACAGTTGTATGGATTGCGCCTAGTTGACAACAAATTATTAGAAATCCCCAAAGGACTGTGTGACCCAATGAACCGCCTCAGAGTTTTGAACGTCGCTCAAAATCACATCAGCAAAATCTCACCAGGCGCCTTTTCCTCCTGTCCTGATCTTCGAGCTTTGCGTTTAGATGCAAATCTCTTGCAAGAACTCCCTCCCACACTTGCCCCACAACTTCCTTCCCTTCTCTGGTTGAATGTTTCTGAGAACCGACTTCAATTCGCGGATTACCGTCGTCTCCCAACAACATTAGAGTGGTTTGATGTTTCCCACAACGAATTAGTTTCTCTGGGGGGTCTTGTGAATGAGGGTGGCAACGATACTATTCCTTTATCCCTCCGTGTGGTGGATGCATCTTATAATAAACTCAATTTTTTGGATTACACAACCACTATTCCCCCAACTTTGGAAACTTTAAGGCTGAATCACAATGAACTCTCTAAAGTGGCTCCAGACACTTTCATCCGCTCCAGTAGGCTGAGACGCGTTGAGCTGATGGGAAACAAGTTAGAAAACTTACCATTGTCCGCTCTCCGCTTCCCTCCCGTTCAAAATGCAAAACCCCTTCCGGAATTCTTCCTTAGTAAAAACCCATTTCTCTGCAATTGCGAGATGGAATGGTTGACTAGAATCAATGAAATTGCGGTGTTGAGGCAGTACCCTAAAATTGCTGACTTTGATACAATTTCTTGTCGACCTACCTTTGCTAAGAAGGAAGTGATCCCGGTGTTGGAGGCTTCATCAAAAGACTTCTTATGCAAATACAATTATCACTGCCCGGCTTGGTGTGCTTGTTGCAACTTTGACTTTTGTGATTGTGCTTCCTCATGTCCTAATAATTGCACGTGTTATCATGATAATGCTCGATTTTCACAAAATATTGTGACCTGTTCCAACTCTGGACACACAGCCATTCCCACCCGGCTACCTATGGATGCAACAGAAATTTTCTTGGATGGCAATGTCATCCCAGTCTTGAAAAGTCACACTTTTATTGGGAAAACCAACTTGAAATCTCTCTACCTTAACAATTCAAAGATTGAAACTATTGCAAACAAAAGTTTCAATGGGCTCAAGGCCCTAGAAGTTTTACACATGGAAGACAATTATTTGAGAGAATTGCAAGGTTTTGAGTTTGCAAACTTGGATGCGCTTCGTGAACTTTATTTACAAGACAATAAAATATCTTATATCAATGAAAATACCTTCAATAATCTTAAATTCCTCCAAGTTTTGAGATTGGATGGAAATTTGTTAGTGGATTTTGCGGTTTGGACCTTAAGTGAAAACAGATATTTGAATAGTGTCATGTTATCCAAAAATCCCTTTAGTTGTGCTTGCGATTATCTCATCCCATTCGGAGGTTGGGCCAAAAAAACATCAATTGTTGTTGACTGGTCTTTAGTAACGTGTCAACCGGTACAGCAAGCCGTTGTAGGAAGCAACAGCACCCAGTTTTATGGAGATGATGATACGCCATCCCAAGTCATCAACGTGATTAGCATGTGCGACCACAATACAGAGCTTAATTTTGATGAGAATGTCCCCCATATAATGGACAGTGAGATCTTGCTGAATCACATTTCTGCTGAGAAAGTGGCTTCGGACAACAACAACAATAATAATATCAACAGCAACAATCCTACTCATCATCAAAACAATTTCCCTTCAGTTAACAACGACATCTCAACGGCGGAAGGTGAAGAAGCGGTGGTTGACCAGGAGAGTGGAGATGAATGGGGGTGGACCATTTTCTCAATTATCTTGATAATGATCGTCATCATCATGTTGATTATCGTGTTCCTTGTGTTCCGCAAAGACCACTCTAACCCCATCCTCCCCCGATGGCTCTCTACCGTTTCATCTCCACTCTTACACTTTTGTTGCGGTGGAAGTGGAGCTGGCGCACATGGCAAATCTGGATCAGCCGGCGGTTTTGGCGGAGTTGATGATGGAGATAAACTTTTTGATGCGTATTTCTTGTATTCAAGAAAAGATGAAGATTTACTTCTTCAGAAAATTGCCCCTGAGTTGGAATCACCATCTTCAGCCTATTCAGCTGGAGTCATTCCTCCACCTCCTCCCCACGGTTTAAATTATCGACTCTGCCTCCACTATAGAGACTTGTGCCTTAGTGCAGATAACCCTTTGAATACTGAAATGGTCTTGAGTGCTTGTGATGCGTCGAAGCGCATAGTGATCTTGTTTTCCCGATCCTTCCTTCAAGAAATGAGTCATCCCAGCTTCCGTGTCGCTATTCAGACAGCGATAACCAGAAATCAGAACAAACTCTTGTTTATTCTCCTTCCCCCTTTTACTGAGCAGAACGTTGTGACAATTTACCCCGAACTGAAATCCGGTCACTTTTCCACAATGAACCAGATTACCAGTCTTGAATGGAGTGATAGTAGTTTTTGGTCAAAGCTAAAGTTGATTTTACCTACACCAACATTATTGACAAGCAGCAGCTCCCCTTCTGGACTTAATTCCACGAGTACAATAAGCAGCTCCAATTCATCTGCTATTTTCAATATGGCTCATCATCACCATCATCATAATCTTATCAACTATAATAATGCGATGAGCCTTCATGACTACGCGTATAACACGATTAATAGTCAAAGTCAGCAGTATCATCGAAACATTCTTCCCTTCCAACATCCCTCAGTTCCCAAGCATCACATTGCCCTTGCTTGGCAGCATCAACAACAACAGCTTCAACAAAATCAAAACTTTTATAATAATAGTCAGCACAGTCAAATCATCCCAATTCCTGGCTACCCAGGACATCATCAACAAGCTGGATTGCAACCGGCAGTTGTGGTGCCAAATTTTAATGAAAGTTTTCGACGTCACCTCCAAATCCAGCAGAGCCAGAACAAGACGATGACGATGAGTCCTACTAATTCTAATCAACATCAACACCATCATCATAATCCTCATCATCAACATCAAATTTCAAACTGCTCTTCCTCCACTTCCAATAATAATCCAAGTATTCAATCGTATCAACCTTTGGATTCAAATTACTCGAGTTCAAATGAGCTTCTTGAGCACGTTTACTCTACACTCGATTCCCCTCCTATGAATAAGGAAGGGAGCTGCTTGAGTGACCAACACCAACAAAATGAAAATTCCTCCGCTCCTCCTCAACTTAACAGACTGAACAATAATAATGTTAGTAATAATCCCGCTGGTAATAGTAGTAATAGCAATAATTCAGGTTTGCAATGTAGTAATAATGCGTCTAATTCTAATTCAACCCCAGATAATTCCGCTTCTGCAACCGGTAATAATAATAATGGGAATGGGGGGACAATGTATTTTGTGTAATTTAAGTGAGATGAATGAGAATCCTTTTTGAAAAAAAATGAATCCTTTTGTATATTTTCGTGTATAAAGGTATCATTACATTTTTACTTGTTAAAAGAACGAGAGTGATATTGCTCCTCTCGAAAAATATGCAGCCAATTATAGAATATTTAAATTGTCAGGTTCTGCAAAGTGCTGAAGAAATACCATGATAATATTGAATATGAACTAAAAAAGAATATAGTCACGCAGTCAATATTTAGTTAAGTTTTTTGTTATTTTATATAATTAGTTAAGTTATAAGTAAGTGTTAAGTTTAAATTTATTTTACAGAGATGATCATGATTTGTGTACCTTTAAAGCAGTTATTAATTGTACATAAATTCATTTTAAATGTATTACGTAAAAGATGTTACGACGCAAAATGCCAGATAAAGTTGAGTAATCATAAACCATTTTACATCGAACGAGACTGAAATCGAATAAAATACCATTACAACCAAGAAGGTTGCAATGTTCCAAACAAATACATAATCCTTGTTTCTGACTCATTCATTTTCATAGTCTTTTCTTATTATAGTATCTAGTTGCATCATGTATATCTTTCCACCACATCATTTCCGCTGCTCCTCTTTCATTCATTGTTCCACTCCAACAATACATTTTGAAAAGGAAGGAGGAGTCAAGTTTGAAGCTCCTATTTTAGATTCGTCAATTAAATCCTTGCATTTCGAAAC
>JAANSM010004780.1:0-10876 GCA_036850725.1 Orchesella villosa
CTTATGGGTTACCGGCGTTTTAGTCGACGACATTAATACCTTCATTCAGAATCAATAGCTGATCACAGGGGAATGGCTTTCACGCTTATTGTGACCTTTTATTTTGGGGGAGTCATAAGTTCAAATGTACTAAATGACCAAATGTCAATCAAAAAACAATGTCAAAAAATTTAATAATCCGTCAGAATACAACCTTTCAGTAGATTATTCCTAAAAGGCTTACATTTATTATTAAAACATTCAGACTTCAATATTCATATGTAAGAAGATTGCAAAGATTTTTTTTACAGATTTGCATGATGGCAAACACCAAAAAACAATTTTTTGTTAGCAAAGTTTTTGCATAATTTATTCAGTCCGCATATTTGGCATCCTGCTTCAAAAAAATGATCTAAGGTGGATCTAAGATCAAATTTCCTGATGACATGACAAGTATGTGATTATTTTGAAACGACATAGACATTAAATTTTATAGTTCATTCAAAGAATTTTCATCTTTCGTTGCTTTGGGTTTTGCTTACTCTGTCCGTGTGGAGAAGAAGTTCCATTTTGAAGAAAATCCTGGTTTTGGGACGGCAATGTTAAATTTCCATCTAAATTTTCCTGGAACCATGGAAACCTGAGATTTTCCCTATTGTAGTAATGTTAAATTCTGTCCCAAAGTCAGGATTTCAAAATTTAGGTAAGTGGAACTTCTTCTCCACACGGACAGAGCAGGCAAACCCCAAAGCAACGAGCGATGAAAATTTTTTGAGTTTATGTATTTGAGTCAAGGTAACTGTACAAAGCAAACACAGGTAGTGACATGAGTCTCTCCGTTGGCCGCAAAGATTTGGAACGACTTTATCCATGTAATAAAATGGGAAGATAATCGTAACTATGGCTTTTCTAATATTTCTTATGGAAATTTTCTATTGCCGTCCCAAATCTTTGCGCCCAAAAAATGCATTGGAAAGCATAGGCATATCAAATATCAACACTTATCGAATTCTGTAAAACCCACTTTGATATAAGCCAAGATCATAGTAAAATCATTTCTTTGTTTGCCAACCTAAATCATATGTCGTTTCTGCCCAATTTTCTTAAGTTTTAACACAATATTTTGAAACATTTTGAAGGCTTGTATTATGTAGATTCGTGATTCTTGAATTGCATAACCTTCATAAAGCTTGAATCGTCATTAAATTTGAATAGAGCATCATATTAAGTCCATATGCACACTGTACAGCGGGGACCTCAACACTATACAGAGAGCACCAAGGTAATTTTACATCATTGGAATAGCGGTGAAGGATGGCATTTGTTTGTTTACATCGTATTCCCGTACAGTTATCAACGGTGCAGGGGCTTATTTTCATTACCTCACAAACGCCACCCCTCACCGCTATCCCTATGTGAATTGCCTTGGAGAGCACAGAGAACATAGTTACTTCTGGACAAACTCAAGAGTCTCTAACGCTGTGTGCTACCAGAAAATGGTACCGATTCCAATACCCACTTGTGAAGTAAAAAACATACTTGGCATTGTAGGTGGGTATGTACTCTGCTCTGGTGGTGAATGTGTTGGTGTTGGATTTGGATCTCTTCAGAGAAGCTGTTTGCATTGTACAATGTACGGATCCCATAACTCAAAAAACTGTCAGTCTTCCGTCACTCCCCCATCACCGAGCCATCACTGCAACCGCACTTCCACATCGATTGCTGCTTTCAGTTTTTGCTACCTACCACCACACCACTACCTACACTGCATTGATCCTATTACTTCTGAAGCTGAGAAAGACAGTTCCATTTTGATCCAGTTCTTCGGTTAGATGCATGTTTTACGGTTTTTATTACCGTGTACTATAGACATAATGCCGTATTTACTTTGCCTTGAAATATTACATAATCGCTTGCCTTTTACCCAAGAGCAGAAACCCCATGATCAAGCCAGTGCAGATTCTATTTACATACAGAATACATATGCATGCATCTTTTTGAACTACCATTTTATGTTGTTGAACCACCATTTATGTTGTTGAACTACCATTTATTGTTCTCCTAAAAATAAAATAAATCTAAATAATGGAAGATTGCGAACGAGGATTATATATCTACTTGTATAATGAAATGTCATACGAAAGTTGGAAGAATTTGACTAATTCTTAATGTTATATATTTATTATGCATGTCCCTGACAGAAAATATACCTACCGAGAAATTTATTGGATTGATTTCTCGCTCATGCAGAAACCTGTAATAAATGTTACTCATACATCTCATACCAAATACTATACAAGTACAACAGTAGAGAGACTATCAAACATCTCTCTCAAACTATAGTCTCTCTACTAGTACAACACATTCACATCCAAATTATTTACTATTTTTTCTTGCATCAATGAGAATATATTCAATGTAATCACCAACTTTTTGGAAAACATTAATTGAAGATGGATCATGACTTACTGCCCTTTTCAAATGCATCACACAATTCACTGCAATTCACTTTTATTTACAAATGGAGTGCTGACGCTGACATCCCAGCCATTGGTAAAAAAAATTATTGCAAGCAACTGCTTGGTTTTTGAGGCTATGGCATTACAAAATTGTTCACGCATCATATAACACTCCAAGCAAGAAAATAAAAACTTTGAGGACATATGCATAACGCTAAATGATGCAAAACAATTCAACCTGTGATTGTGAATGAAAAAAATGTAAATGATCAAGTGGGTGGGCTGACATCAATAAATAAACTTAAGATGCTGTAACTCTTGAACTGGGCAGCAAATGAAACAATCACCATTCAACGTGCGTATTCCCAATGTACACAAAAAGTCCGATCTATACAATTCATTATAATAATATCTTCCATCTCTTTTCTTTATCTCATCTCATCGTACTTGCGTGTTGGATGAAGCAGATACATAGGATGAAAGAGATATTATTCAAATGTAAGGAGTATGTCTAGTTAGTCTAGTATGCTATTCCATTTAAGCAACATACACCAACACAACACACCACACACCATATAGCAATAATAGCAGCAACAGCAATACTTTTCCAAATAGACGAAGCGACAAGACAAGTCTCATAAAAAATATATCGGACGCCCACCAGCCTTTTTCTTTTTTACCACCACTTAATTAATACGTTTCACTTTTAAGGAAAGCTGTAGCTGCATACATGTACCCAACATGACAGTCTTCCTCGGTCTATTCGTATTTATGTACATGCCTTCTGATTCTCATCTTGACTTTCATGATGATATTTGAAGTGACCAACACATTGGCAATGTTTGCCAGTTCAATTTACATATTGGTAATTTGCACTCTGCAATTTTATTATTGCGAATGATATCACCCATCCCATCCTATGACCCTGGTTGTTTACTAAATATACCATGTGGTTTAAATCACGAAAATGCTGGTTTGCCAAAGGATCATTTCATATAATATGCTATGCTTCTTCATCCAATACTATAAAACTTTGTGTTTGATTGAGATTCTTCATCCAGTTCCCAGAGGCAAACAGCTTGATGAGGAGAGACAGTTTCCCGACATTTTACGTCATGCACCAGGAATTAATGCTGAGTTTCAAGTAGTCATGAAGCAGCAGATTGGTAAGTACGAAGACAATGATTTCTGCTTGCCTTTACGTTGTGTATTTAAAGACATTTGTTCCTCCCGTAACGTGAGCATCAATATCAAATGTGCTTTATTTCGTTGTATGTAAATTTGAAATGTAGTGTTCCTCCAAAAAAGAGCTTTTGGCATTTTTGGCTTTATCTCAATATGGTCATAATTCATGTTTTTTTCTACAATTCCTCATTATTTGATGATGAACTGCCTGCTTTGCTTTTATTACTCTCACAACAACTCTCATTTCATCTCATCGTCACTATTGAATACTCTGTTCTGTTCTTTTTTCACGGCTATTTGTTACAATGCAATAATGAAATGAACATATTTTGGTGCAGAGTGAGACGATTACAGAAGAAAATACTTTTGTGTTTATTCCTGCGCCTCCAGTAGTACTGCACACGTTTTTTCTTCTTGTGAATTTCGCCTTATGAATATTTTATTTTTCCCTATTCTGCTTTCCATTTTTCGTTCAAGTTCGCCCTTCAACCTTATGTTCTAACAGCATAACAACATAACATGATCATCGTGGTCGTGTGGTAAATGATGACGATGAGCATGATGTGCAACAACAAATCTTGTTGTGAGTTAGTTGAGTAGTTACTTAAAGAAGTTGCTTTTGTGTACATACATATATACACACATACAATTGCAACAAGTCTTGATTTTGGCACCCCTCCCATTTTCATTTCGTATGCGAAGACGTGGGTTTAAAAACATATTTTCAGCTTACTACAACAACGCACAGTAGTAGTAGTTTGTTGAGACAAAAATTGAATCGAGTAGATCACTGTAAAAATGCAAGATCTCGCCGTGGCATCATCATTATCATTGTGATACCAGATACCATGCAGTTTGTATTTGTATTTTTATAAGTTGGAATAAAAGGGTTTGTGTGCTTCATAGCTTCACGTTAATCTATTTTATAAACCATTTCCCTAAATCTCTAGTGAGGGATTTGTAATGTGTGTAATCATTCTGCAAGACATCCTCCCGTAAATTTAAGAGGGAAGGAACACTCCTAGTAAAGCAGGTATTAATATCAATATAGTATATACTTGAACCGTTGAAACCCAAGTTTCTTGTATAGTTAGTACATTTTTAAACCATCTTGCTTTAACTTGGCTAAGATGGAAGGGACATTTTTAGATATTCCTATTTATAGAGACAAAGATTTGTAGTGGCAAACTTGTAGAGCTCCCATAACATATTTTTCTATGGGTGCAGGATCCATGAAAAGTAGATTGATCATCATCAACTCAGTATATAAAATGCATACATGTTACACACCAACCGTATTTATTACATAAAATATAACGGTAAAGATCAACTTTGTGAACAAGCTTGTGTTCCCGGAGGAAAACGCGCAACTATCGTTGCAAGCGGTTTAGTGTGCTAGAAAATGCATACGCTTTCATTGAGAATTGTGGTAGTAAATGTTAGTGCTTACTCCGTGCATGAGGGTGGTGTAGGTATACCCATCCATCATCCACAAAGGTTTTACGAAGCGTAGCTTTGTGGCTCTATGAAAGAAGGAAACTTTTTTCCATTCATTTCATTCACTTTGTACACATCTCTGGATCAGGAAGTCAGGAAACCGAGTCTGAAAGGAAGACAAAAAGTCAAGTCATGAAAGAAAAACAAATGTCATCTCTCCTCCAGTTCTCCGCTAGAAATTTATGTAACTGACAGAGCATACAAGTCATAATAGTGAGCCGCACATTGTATCTGTCCTTTAGGAATACGAGTTACAAACGTGAACTGACAACTAGGGTGGTGGTGCCGTGGTGGAGGTTCTGGTGAAAGTGGGTTTGGCAAGGAAAATTAAAGAAACCGAGACGAATCTGGAAAATGTCAGTCCTGCAGGTTCAAGCAGAATGGACGGCGATCGTGGAGATGGTGAGCTGCCTGGAATTTTTATGTAAATGAATATTTACTAATATAGTGAGGAAAAGGGGAAATGTGAAACGAAGGTTTTACAGAGAGACCCCGTTAAACTCCCATGCAATATGATACATATATATCATACATATTGCATAGGAATATTTTGACATACGTAGTTTTTATTGTCGGCCTGCTTGCCTTTGTCATTTGTTGGATATAGTGTATATATGTAATCGGACTTAATGTTTACATTAAGATTGCAATGGTCGTCCTGCTCCTATGGTACACTATCAGAGCAGTGTTTTATGGAGTCGCTACTGCCTCACAGCTTGACGTATTGGGTGAGTGAAGTTGGTTCATGATCAATTTTTGTACAATATGCATATCAACTTTCTCATTCATTATCACTTTTATGACCTGAATGTGTTGGTCCAGCAAATAAAAAAATATAAAAAAGAGTTTCGACCCAATTTGCTGTTTCTATATTTATATGCAATGACATGATATGTACTGAATGCATCCAAGTTTCTCATTGGATTTTTAAATTATTTACAGAATGGCCTGTGGCATTGAGCGCATTTGTACTCAAAATTGTTTTCGTTGTTTTCCATTTCTTACTGGCCTGGTTTTTTTATTATAGTGCACACCAGGTAGTTACAATTCTAGAAATTTAAATGCTCTTGATCCGTCTAAAAAATTATTTTCTGTATAATGTAACATTTTCAAATATTGTTTTTGACAGAGAGCAGAAGCAAAGTTGAGGGTCTGGTTCTACATTCGCCTGTTCATAGGGCTTCTCGTATTCGTTCTTTTTGGTTTAGAGCTTTTCCATATCCTCTTCACGGTGGGAATCAATGTATACTCCATTTTAATTATTTCCATCATTGCATCATGGATTTGCTTCATGATCTATTCCTTGCTTGTTGGAAGATGGCTTATAAATGAAATCGAACATGATTACTTAGTTGCTAGAAATATGTATAGATTCTATTCAGGCAGAAACCCTTGAGCAGTATGCCATGCGGGCCAACATATTTCACCCGTTTTGTTAAATTGGTATGAATTTGATTGATCACAAACTCGAAATTCGGCACCAAAATCATGTGTTCTATTTAGAAAATTGTTAGTTCCAGGGTACAAAAATTTCCTTTAGGAATGTAGCCCATTGTTTGTGCCATTGTGCTCTATTTAAAGATTGAAGAAGAAAATGTTATTTTGAACTATATAATACTGATAATGATTATGTTATAATTAATATTCGTTCTATAAATACTTCCGTTTTGTATCTCATACCATAATATACTAAATAAATTGAATAGAAAAAAGATATATTAACTTTATCTAGCTAAACTGATGCAATACACCCGGAAACAAAAAATAATATGCAAAATACACTGCAGAAAGCTGGGAGTCTGTCTATTTTCTTGATGAATCTTATCTTGCTCACATAAAAACATTCAATAATATCGGTTACCTTAATTTAAAAATGTACACATTCTTCCGGTATGTAGTTAAACGGAAGGAAAGTAACAAGAAAACGACCACAGCTATACAGCTTGTAGCGTATTAAAATTTATATCGTGCAGAGTTTTATAAAATTCTGAATTTTAATCAAACATTAGGGCTCTGTACGCAAATTTTAACGATACTACATGTAATTGTAAATATTTTCTTACCCTCATATGATTTACTTAATCTTTAATCGATTAAATAACCACAACACCAATGTGTAACAAAATTTTGATAAGAATAGTACTAACACACGCCAAATCCGGTTCATTTATGTAACACCAACATTCTGATGATGTGCTGCGAAGGGAGTCATTGACTAGCAAAACGAAAAAACGGTCTTTTGTTTCGTATTAAGTAACGTAAGTTTAAATAATTACATTTAATGAAAAGGTTTGACAGAAGAAATAAGCTAGAGCAGTCGCTTTGCATACTTTAGATGGAGCATAAACACACTACTACTGGTCCTAGTCCTGGGGGATTTCCAGTTTATACTGTAAATTCTCTGGAGTCAGCGTATATACAGCAAAAGCGGAGTGATAAAGGTCGTACTAGCAGCGTGTCAATTCTACAGCTTATAAACTGTGGCAGCATTGTGGTGCTGACGCTATGCATCGTGTCATGTATGATAGCTCTTCAACGCAACGCGCAGATAATGGAGAAAAATGTGGAATTACTTGGTTCGTTTGTTGTATAAATCCCGTTAATCCTGATCGTTTAATATGTATGATTTATAAACTCCTAACATACTAACATAATGCTGGTTTTATTGCAGAGAGACAACTAAGGTATCAATCAATTTATGGTAATAATGACGCAGAGATGGTTAAATTTGACAGAGTACGAATAAAATTAGATGAATAATTACGATCTCGGTAATTTCAGGTTTTATAGTTTTCTTTAGTCTGTATACTGATGTATAACTTAAAAATTAGATGATTAACCTCAAGGATGCTTGTCCACCTTGCCCGACAACGGAGCCACCATCACCAATTGCTCCTTATCGTAACCCTGTCTCAGTTCTAAACGAGGAGGTGAAAAATAATGCCAAATATGATGTTAAACATATTTGTATAGACCCACCAATTCATATCTGCACGCTGAAGATTGAGAAAGATCCCGCTTTTGCTAACAAAAATTGGAGTGGGAGAGGTAATGAGCTCATTATATACATACCTTGCATGCACTATACATTTTGATAATGATTTTAACATGTACCGTTGTAAATGACTTAATTAGGGCACAGTATACAGTCTGCAAAACAGGAGGCAGCATGGAAGTGCATTCAAAATGACTTACCACATTTAATAGGGGAAGTTGCAGAGGAATACAAGCCACCAGTGGAAGGGTATAACCCTACTTGTAATCGTCCCACATTAGAATAATAAAGAATAATGCAGAATTTGTAGTTTAAAAAGTTTGTCCTGTTAATTTCTTCAACTGTTCATCCTTGTAAATTTGCAAGGCCGCTGCTTTGTAATGCAGATCGTGAATAATGTATTCGTCTCATTTGTATAATCTATGTGCAAGTGTTGAATGTGAGTTTTTGTTTCATGCAAGATGCATAGCATAACCAAGTCATACGTACGTCACAACAAGGGGAAATACAGTCACCAAATGCCATTACAAATTGTGTGTTATGAAAAAGTATGTTCATTCGTTTCCTTTAGATAAAAATAGCATTGGGATCCAATGACACAACATTGAATGACTGAATCACTGCATCTTCGTTTGAAAATGTGGTGGGTTTATATTTTGAATTTGAGTTCAGGAGTATATTTTGACTGCTTTGCAAAGAAGCAACTGACAATTTAGTCAGGTTTTGAAATGTTCATCGTTTTTAATTACTATTATAAATCGTTGAGGTTTTTAATCACATTTTTCAAGCGTTGAAATTAGTAGATGGATTTACTAGATACTTTATACAGATTGTGCATTAATTTCTTCATCTGTTGTGCGTTTTTCTATTTCACTAAACTCATATTTATTTACGATGACGAAGAACTTGACTTCCGCTTTCAACAATTTGGAATGTAGTACAAGTGAAGATGTGACGTCTGTGTTTTATAATATCGAATACAAAATAATGAATTTCATACGGTGCTACCAGTTAATTATGAAGGTACAGAAAGCATCTTCTGTTTCATTGATTGGATCGAGAAAAATATCAACAATCAAAGATTTTAAAGATTTATCTCTTTCTGTTTGACAGAGTCTAGACGATCCGAGGAACAATAACCTTGTTTTATGTATGACAAATGGATATCTTGTCATGAGTTTATCACATTAGAAACCGAAAAGATGCTTGCTTGTAAGCTCAATCATGTGAGTTTAATCGTCATTCGTCATCAACTTACTTTGTTTTTAAACTTTTGACTTTTATACAGAGATCATAAATTAAAGTATTAAAAATAAAAATAGGTTCTTCACCGTGGTTCTATTCACTTCGCAGCTTTGTGGATATTATTATAGTTGATACTTGCTGTAAAACAATGATTTTAATAAATATTTCTGCAAAGGAATTCATCCGAATTGCATATATATAATTAGGCATCAAGATTCAGACTTTTGTAATTCATAAATAAAACCAAAATAAAACCATGGTCCAGGCGTGTAAAACGTCAGAAGTTACATATTGTGTAAGTTCTAGCGTAGCAGTAAAATACAATGAGCTAAGTATGCTTGAGGTTGCTAATTAGTTACTGCTGCGCTGCTGCTATCATTCGGCATATTCGTCCAATACACGTGAATCGGTATGACTAGGCATATTTCACTGATTCCAGATGGGACATCCCATACTTCAACTCCAAGATGATATGTAGGCAGAAATAAACATTTCCGTGCTTTCTATTATATATAGACAGTACCGAAACCGACAAGAATTGTTAACAATTTTTTTTGCAATAAAAATGCTTATAATATTGGTACTGCACTGGACTGCTGGAGTATCATACCTTAATTCGTGGCTTGAAAATCTGGTGGGGTGGAAACGTGAATGAGAAATTTAATGATGTTACATCCTTGTCATTGCTGTGTACATGGACAGTCTCCGTGTGAAGGTACTTGAGATCTTTTCGATCACTTACAAATGTCAAGATTTCTAGCGTAGATAGCTCGCTACCTTGCGTGAATCACAGAAAGACACCCTTAAGACTTGAGTAAAAGAATGTCTAAGGCAAACTAACTTCAGAAGTACATGGATGTACAGCATAGGATGTGATAGGATTTGATTACTTACTGGGAATAAATGCTAATTGTACGTTGTACGTTAGATTTGACCATATATCACATGGTAATTCTGAGCATTTATCGAGTTTAAGACTTTGAAGTTCACTGGCGGACCCTAATTTTAAAAGAGATTGATTGAGCAAATGTTTATAAATCATATTTTGTATATTATGATAGATATTCAGTATAGGTGTCACCAGTTGCCAGTGTGTCTTTATAAGGTATGGACTTTTTTGCGTACCACAATTCAACCGGTCCAGCTCCAATTTCGACTTCGCAGTGACATTGCAAGGGCTCACACTATCAACACCATTTACATGGTTTAGGTTGTACAGTTCGTAGTGCAACAATAAAAGAGTATAAATTCCTAACGTGAAAATGATCACACTACAAAATACTTTTGTTTCACTCATTTCAATCCTCAAATTACTTTGGGTTTTGAATAATAAACAATTCCTCAGTCTCATTCAACTACAAGTACTGCTTTAACAAACATTGCTTTTAGTTTAGTAGTATCTGTAGCTACAGCAGTATATTAATCATGTTGGAAAGCAACTGCTTCGGTACTACCCAATTTATTAAACATAATTTATATTACGTATGAATGTTTATGAATATGGAATAATGGGTAG
>JAANSM010004781.1:0-10873 GCA_036850725.1 Orchesella villosa
AATAAATGTCGTGTGCCTAAGGGTAGTAAAGTAAGTGCTTGTATCCGTATCATATCACACACATAATCATCATTACTCAGTTTTCATATCAGGAGTCTCAATCACCGTCATTTGCTATTGTAATTTGAATTGAAAGGAAAAATAGATTCAGATTCCCTTTCAATGAAAAAAAATCAAGAGAAGAAAAAAAAACAAGGTAGAATTTTAATGCAAAGTCTTCATGTGTTATAAACGCGGTGGCTAGAGAGAGAGAGAGAGACCGGAAAAGGAGCCCCGTATTACAAGAAAAAAATTGCCACCTCCCGTGCAATCAAGTGGGTAGGTATGCATGGGAAAAAAGGGTCTTGGTGAGCAGAGCTCAAGCTCGATTCTTCAACTTGCGTAGAAGCTTTAGCTTTAGCTTCATTCATGATGATTATGATGTGATGCGTTTTGATGAGCAAGCTGAGCGACGTTTTTTATAATGCTCTTGTTTTGTTTTGCATGTATTTTTTCCCTATTTCATTATGCATTGTATTGTTACGCTGTTATTATTGGGATGTGCTCGGTCTCGTGACCTATTAAGAGCAATGAAGCTACCAATTTACACCGCAACACAACAAGAAGCTAATAAACACGAGCGGAATTTTTTTATTGGGAGGCTAATATAATAATAAGAATTCTACAGTAGAATACAAGCTCAACGCCGGAAATACATTTACTTAACTTTGGTATCGTTTTGTTGCAGAGACAACAGAAAAAACTGGTTTGAAATGTTTTTTGCTTGCAACAATTTTTTTGTATTCAAGATTTTTATTGCTTTTTACCTAAAACACCTACCGTTTACTTCATTACGGTTCAGATTTGAAAGATTGATTCATTATTTTTTCTTCGTTGCAACTTGTCATTAACGTTATGATTTATTATGATTGCTGAACTTCAGCATTCAACAGGAATTTGTGTTTGCTTGAAACAAAGGAATTTTCAAAGGCAAAACTAAGCAAACCTACAATTAGTATCTTTAAGATTTCTTTGAAAATATGTTTTTCTGGCTCACCTAACAATCAATAACAAGCTGCATTCTGCACTTTATTTATTTGATTGACATTAACAATGAGAATTCCAACATATTTTCTGAGTTAAAACGGAAGGTACATAGGTTACCTACTTGAAAAATGTTGCATTGTTTTTTCATTCCATTAAAAAAAGGCAAAAGAGAACTAATAAATCATAAATATTTCTATTTATATCCTTGATTCAGATCACAATTTCGAAATAACTTCTAGAAAAAGGAGTAAAAATACAAATGAAATGAAAATAAAAGTTGCAGACTCATTCATATCAAAGATACCAACTTGTTTTATAAAATAATCTTGTTATTTTTCTCTCTACGCAAACAAACCAAATTAAAGATAAAAAATGAATGAAAAAATATTGAAAAACTTTGACGTGACGTGCAAATATATCTGTCATTGAATTTTTAATGGTTAGAACCTAAAGCACAAGTCAACAATTTTAATAGGCACATTAGCCTTAACCTTTTAAGGGTTAAAATTATGCTTACTTCCTCCTCCTTTTTCATGTGGTAACACAATCGACAATGCAAAGCTTTGGGAGGTTTTGTAGTAAATGTGAATAGGTAATTAATTCATCATTTATCAAGGTTAATGCACACCTGAACCGTATAATTATCATATCAAATCTATAAAATCATATCATAAGTCATAAGTAAAAAGATATAGGCAAATATAATGCACCTATTTATTTATGAGCTGACAACCAAACATTATGGTTTTGTAACGACTATCACGTTTCATTTATTGCATTGTTAACAACAATAATGAACAACTAACTTTGAAACCTGTGTGTGCAAGGCAACTGATAAATATGATAAACAGTTGTTTTATACGAAGTTGTTTTTACAGGAAAAAACTTTCTATTTTTCTAGAATTGCACTAGAATAATAAATGTCGTGAACGTTTTGTCATTGTTGCATTTTTTAATTGATGTGATGTGGAATTTTCACGTCATAAACCTATTTTTTCAAAAGTAATTCTAATTTAAAATATTATAGTAGTAAAAAATGGTTTAAATCTGAATGAAAATGACATTGACCTTTGAAAAGAAGGTGTTAAAGTTGCAAAAAATAATAAAATGAATGAATTTTTTATTTCAGATTTTAATTCGAAGTTTTGACAATACAGCTTTTGGCATTGAATACGATCGTCATGGTGTGAAGAAGATGGCTTACGCTACAAAGGAAGTTATTATATCAGCGGGAGCTATAGAAACACCGAAGTTGTTAATGTTATCGGGCATCGGCCCAAGAACTCACCTTGCCGACCTGGGCGTTCCGGTCATAGCAGATTTGCCAGTTGGTCGAAATTTCCAGGATCATTTGGCTGTTTTACTTGGCCCGTTTTTTGTCGATCCACCCCGAAGTTTCTTGATCGATCGGGATATAACTTTGAAATCTTTTTATGAATATAAATCGGATGGAAATGGACCACTTTCCACTTCAATTTTCCAAGGTGCTGCGATGATATCATCAAAATATGCCAAAGCAACTGGAACCTGGAATTGGCCCGATATTTTGATGTTATTGAGCGGCGTCGCAGGGCACAAAACTTTTGCGAGGGATATGGCCCATGCTTTCAATATGAATGCGAAAATTATCAAGAAATATTATCATCATGCAGCTGGGCGAGATTCATTCATGATTTTTGTGGCCGCCGCGAAGACCTCAAGGGAGGGGGGATATTACCCTTGAGAAAAAGGAAGTGGATGCGCCCCCGAGTATAAATCCACATTATTTGGAACACGAGCACGACATGAAAACGACAATTGAAGGGATTAAAACTGCATTATATCTTGTGGAAAATACAACAAGTTTTCAAAATTTACGGGCGAGATTTACTAATAAAAAATTCCCGGGCTGTGACCACATGCCATTTAGAAGTGATGCTTATTGGGAGTGTTATATAAGGCATTTTTCGGTGAGTTTAAATGACGCGGCGGGAACGGCGGCGATGGGGATGCCAAGTATGAGCATGGGGTGGGGTTGGGGAAGCAGTACAGAACATAAAGGGGTTCCTGGAGCGGTTGTCGATGGAAAATTACAAGTGATTGGGATAAATCATTTGAGAATAGCAGATGCCAGTGTCATGCCCACCATTGTTGGAAGCCAGACTCAAGCGGCGGTGATGGTGATAGCGGAAAAGTGTGCTGATATGATAAATGATGCTTGGGCGCAGAATGAGAATGGGCCAACGGCGACTACCTTTAAACCTTATGGGTGGAGTGAGCACATGCCGGGGACGGAGGAACAGCAACAAGGTGGGTGGACAGAAGGGCCGCCAACGCAGCAGGGAGGATATGGTCCACCCCCTCAGCAGCCACCTCAACAAGGTTACGGTCCGCCAGCTCAGCAACCTCCTCAGCAAGGTTATGGGCCACCACCTCAGCAACAAGAAGGGGGATATGCTTCACCACCTCAACAACCACAGGGTGGGTATGGTGGTCCACCTCAGCAGCCACCTCAACAAGGTTATGGTCCACCAGCTCAGCAGCCACCACAGCAAGGTTATGGGCCACCACCTCAGCAACAAGAAGGGGGATATGCATCTCCACCTCAGCAACCACAGCAAGGTTATGGGCCACCACCTCAGCAACAAGAAGGTGGATATGCATCTCCACCTCAGCAACCACAGCAAGGTTATGGCGCTCCACCCCAACAACAATATGGTCCTCCTCAACAGCCCCAACAAAATTATGGTCCACCCCCTCAACAACAATATGGACCGCCCATGGACACAACAATGCCTTCTAAAGGTGGTTACGACTACTCCACCGCTTCATCTTCTGAGCCAACAACACCAATGGAACAAAGCACAGGTTTCGAAGAATCTATGCTCATGACTGTTACTGAAGACACGATGATGCCACCTTCCTCAGAATCAACTACATTTATGACTGAACCTTCAACAACAACCACCTCAGACGAGCCAATGACAACTATGATGGAAGGCTACACAGATTCTGTCACTGATACAACGACTTTATCTCCAAATACGGCTTACGGTCCACCACAATTCCAAAGGTGGATATAATACTCTGAATCAGCAGTATGGCTCACCAAATCAGCAATACGGGGCGCCACCATCTCCCGGCCAGGAATACGGGGCACCTTCACCTCCTACCCAAAACAATGAGCAACCTCTCAATCCACCTAATCCAAACGATATAAATTATAGCCCACCACCTTACCTCGTCCCACCTGGGCTTCCTGGTGAAGACTCAACGACAATGGCTTCCACCTCAACATCCACCCAAGTGGCACCTGGTGAGCCTTATCAACCTCAAATTGGGAATCCACTTTTTGGAGGGATGCAAGATCCCCGTAATCTTCCTCCTGCCGGAGATCCTGACGCAAGTAGCACAACCATGGCAACTGGCAGTGGAATGGATCCACCTGAAGAAAATGCTCCGGCTGCTGGAGCTTTTGATCCGGTCACGATTGACTCTGCCACCTCAGAAAGTACCACGATTATTTCCACAATTAACGCTCTAGGGGATACATCAACTTATAAATCATTTTATAAGGGAGGTTCTCCTCAGCCTAAACATCCATATACCCCAACAACAACTGAGTCTACTGGCCCCTCAGGCCTTTTTGGGGGCACCGCAGCATCCCGTCCAAATGTCGATTTTCTTAATCATGATACAAAACTTCGGCCTGGCCTTCAAGTCAGCAACCCCTTTCCAGATTTATTTTATGCCACGTCGGGTCAACAAGATAACCTTCCTGATAACCCTAATGATAGTTTCTACCAGAAATACCCGATAACATCGAGCGTCGAATTTGGAAATAAAATCCCATCCCCGCCAAGTCTTGGAAATATTTATTTCCGGAATCCAGAATTTACTACAAGGCGCCCAATTATGTTTGGATCGATGCTCAAACAGGACCCAATGCCTTTGGAGACCCCTCCAGCACCATTTAATTCTAGTGCGGTGGCAAACGCGAGGGCAGTTCACACCCCGAATAATACTCCATTTACTCCTTATTATAATGACAAGAATAGGAGACCTGATGAAGGAACTGTGAAGCCAACAATTTTATATAAATCTGTGGGAATTACTAATAAAATACCGAGCACTGCTAATGTCCCCAATATTTACTACAGTGTGAAAGATAAAGTGAGTAAAGAAGGTGAAATTGAAGATAATAGTAATCGTAGGAGAGGTGGAGCAGGCCCCAATATCCCCGTCATGTTTGCCCCTTCACCACCTCCACCCTCACCAACGATAAGTCTGATGGCGCCATCTCCTACTGGAATGTCGTCCCCAATTATACCTGCTTACCCTACAGCACACTCCAATTTCAGCTCCCCTTCAGCACCCACTGGAGCTTCTGGATTTGGGGGCTCAGCGGCAAGTTCAAATAATTAATTGGACTAATGCCAGTCCAAAGCCTTTGATGAATTCCCCTGCAGCACCATCATTGAATAATATCAACGTGGAAATATCTGGCAAATCGGAAAATTCCTACTGGACAAATGCTTCTCCCAAACCTCTCCCAATGCCAAGGCAAATGGATAATAGCATCCAGGTTGACAGCTTCAATGTGAAAACTCCATATAACAAAAACCACGAAAGAATTCGCGCGCTGAGGAGGAAGCCAAAATTAGGTGAACGAGCAGACACCGAAGAAAATTCGTCTTCCACCGAAAAATCCTCAGAAAATAGGAGAATAGTCAGAATAAAATCGGACATGATGTGGACAACAACTCAAAGACCAACTACTTACTTAACTACCGCAATGCCACCCACCAGCCTGCCCACCTCCGGTGGCAAAATGAAACTAAGAGTAAAAACGAAACAAGCTCTTGAAAAGGAACGCCACTTAATAAGCTTCGAAGAGGAAGACGCTTCCTCCATTTTAAGCCCTTATTGGACCCAATCTTCCACCTCAGTTTCAAGCCGTTCCGAATTCGGCATTTCCGGCACGTCCGCCCCAACCACTGCCGTCTACATGGCGGCAACTCCTGCCGAACCGGATGGTGTAATGACAATTACCCCGAGACCAATGATGAGTGTCAAACTCTACGGCAAAAATAATGATGAGGACCGTTGGAAAGCTCTAAATATCCAAGAAGGAGGAAGAAGAATCAGAGAATTTAAGTAGTGTCTATCTCTCCCACCCCGGTTTCGACGCTCCCCCTCCTTCTTCTACTTCCACCTGGCGTCCCACCTCATCCTCATCTACACAAAAGCCAACTTCTTCTCCAAGGCAAAACACACCACCTCAAGATCAAGATTCAGAAGAGACCTTCCTCTTCACTAGAATTGCTGACGCCTTCCGAGGTGGTCGTAGGAGACGTCCTCACCCTAAAAATCATTATTCCACCTCAGGAAACTCGGCAACTAAACTCGTTATGATGACCCAAGTCCCTGACTTTTTCCACCAGGACGATATTCCTGGAGAAGTTGAGGAGATTCATGAGCACATAATTGAAGAGGTGGATGGACGACCTTATCGAGGAGGTGGAGGTGGAAGCACAGGGATTGGAACAAGCGTGGAGGTTTCCCTTAATGAGAATAGCCACGGTGGAAACTCACATTCAAATTCTGGCGGGAAACCAAGCCATTACAGGGGCCATAGCATTGAGGAGGATTCTACAAGAAAGAAATTCACCGCGACTGATGCTGTCGCCCAAGCTCAAAATCCTAATCAATATCATCATCATCTAAATCCTTTTGATGATATTGATAGTCCATTCTTTAGAGATGGACCTGAGTCAACTTTCCCTTCCCCTCATGTTTTTAACAGAGAAAGAGATCAGAATCAGGGAGTTACTCCAAGTCCATCTAATTTTGATAGGGTTCCACCTCCTCATGACTTTGATTCTGGGGAGAGGAATCGATTCAGTGCTTTTGAAGGCGATGGGAATGGAAATGGAGGTGGCCCAGGCCCTTCCCCTTCGCCACAACCAAATCCACCTGGTAGAAATCATTTCAATGGGCATAATTCTAATCAGAATAATCGCCAACACCAACCCTTCCAAGATTTCCAAGTGACGACGCCAGGAAATGGGGATTTTACGTCGCCAGCTTATGACGAGAATCCCCTCCAGTTTTTCAGAGATGCGACGCCGTTAGCTCCTCAGGGGCCGACGAGTAAACCGAATGAGGAGCAGGAGAGGGCCTTTGGAGGGGGTGGTGGAAATATTCTTAATAATAATCAAAATCAACAACAATTTCAGCAACAACCTCAAAATTTACCGAGTTTTATTGACAATTCGGCTGAGCTCCGTTTTAATAATGGGAATCAAAATCAAGAATAATCAATTTGGAGGTGGGAGGTTTGCAGATCATTTTCAGCAACAGCAAAACCAGCAAAATAATTTCAAATCTGAGGCGCCAACGCCACCTGAACCTCAGCCGAATTTTAGACCTCCAGGAGGGCCATCCCTTTCTGGAGATAATTTCAATCCGAATGCGCAACAACAAAGGAACCCTCCTCCAACTGCTTTTGGACTTGGGCACAGCGCTCCGGTGGGAATGGGTGGAGATAATTCTCCCCCTCCATCACGAGGTTTCCTTGGGAATAATCAACTCCCCAATTTTGAAGATCAACCAGGATTTCCAGGTCCAAGTCCTTCAGGGCCGCCACCTGGCCTCCCGCCAAGATTTGGACCAGGGCCAACTGGATTACCACCTAGATTTGGACCTTCTCCCACTCCAGATGGATTACCTGAGCTGCCACCTCAGTTTGGAGGAGGTGATGGAGGTGGACCACCAGATTTGCCCCCCAATTTCGACGATTTGGGACAAATTCCGGATATTTTTGGGTTTAGAAATGTTCATTCTTCCCAACAACCCACTCGCGCGCCACCTCAACCTTCCCCAAGTCCTACTTTTCCTGATTTCCCATCTCAATTTGATTTTTCATCCCCACCCACAACGGCTTTGCAGCAAAGCATCCAAAATATTCTTGTTGGAGATGGAAATGATGGAGGTGGTAGCAACAATGGAGGTGGCGGTGGAAGTGATGGAGCGAATCCAACGCAGAGCATTGGCGTGCCTTCTCCTCCTGGTTCCCTTGATTTACCTCAATATTTAGGAGAAACGGGATCAAAGCAATATGAAGATGGGGCTGATCCTAATAAAATCTCGTTGACTTATGATGACACAGGAGCAGCTGGGTTCTTAGACACGCCAGTGGTTCAGAATCAGGATGGCAGAGGTGGGCAGAAACACGTGGATATTAATCAAGTTTCTCTAACTCAGCAACAGAATAATAATCAACATCAAAATCATAATAATAATAATCAGCTACAGAATCAAAATCAAAACCAACAAAACCAGAATCAATTCCAAAATCAAAATAATTTTAATAATCAAAATCAATTCCCAAATTCGAATCCTCCACCTCAACAAGTGTTTCCAAATGGTAATACTCAAGGTCAAAATAATTTCCCAACACCTCAATTCCAAAATAATGGACCCACCCAATTCCCACCTCAGCATCACCAACAAAATCCGCAACCCCAATTTGAGGAATCACGAAATGAAGACATAACTCAAACGAGAGACCAAATTTTAAGTAATTTTGGACCTCAAACGGACCCCGAAGATACCAACGTGGGAATTAGCTCGAGTCCACAGCCTCCCCAACAATTCCAGAATAATCGGCCACGTCAACCCACAAGAAAACCATTCGGGACGAGACTAAATAAAGAAAGGAATAGGAATCCTTTTGATGAGTTTGCAAATGAGTTTCCTGGCAATCCTTTCGGTGAGCTTTTGCTTCCCCAGAGGAATAAACAGAATGAGAATCAGCAACAGTTTAATTTACAAGAGCAGCAGCTTTTGCTTAATCAGCAGCAGCAGCAACAACAGTTGCAGGTGGGTCCCACCCCGTTGCCACCTCAGCAACATCAGCACTTCCCTTCTACGCCGCAACCACCTGTATTTAGTGTGACGCCTTTTGATCAACCTGATTTTACCCGGTTTGACATTCCAAATGGAGGTGGTCCCGTATTCAATCCGAATCAGCAGCAGCAAAATCCCTTCCAACATGGAGGAAGCACGGTGGCCCCTCCACCTCCAACAGCGATTGACTTAGCTCAGCTAAATCAAGCTCAGGGAACAAAGCCAAAAATATCTGAGTATACCATTTACACAAATCCAGATGATGTTGATATTACTGTAGATCAAGGAGGTGGAGGCGGAGGTGGAGGAATCCCACCTCAAGGAAGTTTTGAGCAATTACGAAGAAGATCGGATAATTTACAACAGAGGCGGAAGAAAAGGAGAAGGAATCAGATGAAAGCGTTAAGAAATAATCAAGGTGGAGGTGGAGGCGGAGGTGGTGGTCGTCGAGGTGGGAGGGCCGTAAGGTTAAAACCAATTGGTGGAACCAGTGCTGAAGAAGGGGGAAAGAGGAAGAGATATTATATGCTGAAAAGAAGTGGCGAAGAAGTGGATGAAAGAGGAGTAAATGATGCAATAAGAAAGGGAAGAAAAATTGGCGAGGTGGAAACCCAAGAGGAGGAAACTGGAGCTGATGAAAAGGCAACTTTAGCCATGTCTAAAGAGCTTTTTTCAAGCTTTTTTGGAGCTTTCGGGGGTGGCGCTGGGAGTGACCCTGAGGAGGTTCGGATGTTGGAGCAGCTTCTCCAAAACTCTACCCTCATAGCATAGTCCGGAGGATGAGGTGGAGGAGGCGCTTGATAAGGAAGAGGAGGAGAATAAAAGTACGGTGGAGAAATATCGTCACCTTTTTGAAGAAGAGGATAAATTTCAATTTAGCTCTGTGAGCACTACAGCGAGTACCATAATAATTAAACCTCCTGCTTCCACCCCATCTTCATCCACCTCAGGTGGCAGTGGAGGTGGCAGCCGTGTCACAGAGTGGACTCCAGTTGAAGCAGCCACTACCAACGCCACTATTTTACAATTTAATAACAGTAGCAGTCTTGTAAGTTATGATAATTTTAGGAATAGAAGCGATATTCATCCGCCACCTCAGTCACAACCATCATCATTAATTTCATCGACGGAATTCACCAGAAACGAGACGAAAAAGGAAGCAGGCTAAGAAATACACAATTTTATATTTATTTTTTTATTAAAATTTTGTAGAATTAGAAAAGGTATTCGTGTATTTATTATTAATTTTTTGAGAAGATTTCATAATGAGAAAATGACTTAACGAGATGATTTTTACAGTTTACTATATAAATAATAAAATTTTTGCTTATTATTATAATTATTTGTAATAAATACTGAAAAGCCAAATGAGATGGGCAATGCACTGCTTTATAAAAGTTAAAATGAATGTGAAGTGAAGAGGAAAATGTGAAGATATATTTTGCTAGGAATTGTTCATGTTTAGTTAAGCATGTTCTAGTATAAATTTAAATTTGGTCAAATTTTCTTGACGTGTTGCTCTTGTTGCTAAATGTATAAGGCTATTTTGGAGTATAAAATGTTTGTATTTTTATAAAAGTGTAAATTTTTGTTTTGTGAATGAGGTGGAATGGATTGAATAAATGGAATAATACGATGTAAAATTTTCCTTTGATGCAATTATCATTATTCGTAAAAATACGATGGCGAACAAGGAAATCATTAAAAAACCTGTTGTATTTTCACGTCGTCCACTATATGCATATTTATTTTTGTATTTAAATTTATTTTGACGAAATGTGTTTCTGTGGGTTTACAACGCCTGTTTAAAAAGAAAACAAAATAAACTACCTTGTTATATTTTTCCTTTTTGTTCGACTCGAATAATTAGGGTGAGTAATCTTATACAATAACTAAAAAATACAAAAGGAAAATGCCAAGATGAAAAATATAATAATAAATTACCTTCCATTCTAAT
>JAANSM010004782.1:0-10872 GCA_036850725.1 Orchesella villosa
AAATACGCCATTGATGGTCCTTTTGAAAACCACTACATGGTATTATGCATGATCATACCATGGTGTATTCTGTGGTGCTTTGGCGTATTGAGGATCCACTCTAGTGGCCCAAGGGATTCAATGACCTCAGTATGAATCCAGAACTGAAAAAGCAAGTTGAACTGCTGATGAATCAAGAAAATTGGTGAGGGAACGAAGAACGCCAAAGGTAAATAGAACATCCATGCAATCCATCCTTGAAATCCTGCCTGCCGTAATGCCGTTGTCAAGTTATAGTCTTCTGAGCTGTGATGTACTTGATGTTGAGCCCAAAAGATGTTCACCTCTGTAAAGTTATAGATATTTGTGTAGATTTATAGTCCATGCACATAGCCATATAAATTACATGCATAAACAATATGTACTCGAGATGTCGCTCAGTTAACTTCCTGTTTGTGTGTTCACTTCAGTGTCTGACTATTACACACTGACATAGAACTTGGCAATCTTGGCATGAGGGAAAAAAATGTGTTTGTTTTTGTTTATTTTAACTTCCTGATTGCCAAGCAGATTTCTGGGAAAAGATGATTATTTGCAAAGTGGATGGACATGGGCATTTTGAGTTTGCTTACCATGACAAGCCCTATGCACCCAGTAATATCCAAAATCTACGCCAATTGCTGCAAGGTACCAAGTGTACGGCGAGTCCCAAGGTAGCTCTAAAATTCTCCATTTCTCGTAAATTTTGATGTAGACATAGTGCTCTATTCCTCGAAACAGGAATCTGTATAGGGATGAATACATTGGTCAGTTTTCTGTTTTTACAAAGGTGTAGACAGCCAAGGTTCATTGTTAGTTTTTCATCATAAACAGTTATTCATAACATACTCTTGACAGCCGAGATACAAGCCATGCGCCAAAGACACAATCCCATCGTTCAGTCTTGTTCTCCTTTTATTTGTGTATACCTGAACAGCATACTCCAAATAGGATGAGGGTAATGAAGTATGGGATCGCCTGTAAGTTATGCCATGAAATCAATCAAGATATTGCAGAGTTATATATTCCATGCATTTGCAGTTCCGGAAATAAGTTTTGACAGCTCTAACATTTTGTTTGGATAGTCAATCACCTTGTTGATATAGTCAGGGTGAGGAATGTCCTCTACTCTCTGAACTGCCGTTTCATTAGGACTAATTATATAAAACAGTCTACCAAACCCCCTGGCAATTTCCATGTTTTCACGGTGTCGACAAACGAAACGGGAAGCTCACTTAATCACAAAACTAGGATATATAAGTATGCCCAATTTATGCTGCGGGTGATTTTACATGCTTATATACTAATTCTTTGCATTTGTAGTACCTAAGTACCTATGATCCTTCCTGTAGTTCACTAGGATCAACCACGATATAAATCTTGGGGAAAAGTAATATTTCGGGAAGTGGATAATTGAATGATAGAAATCTGCGTCGTAGCAATTTCAGCTAATTAAGTGTTGAAGCGAACAATGTTGAATGCGATGAAAAGCTTGTGGTGTGGACCCATGATACATCCTAGTCACTTCGAGCTCCGGGTTCCTAATAAATGAAATCTATTTCTGCGTCGGTTGTCGCGATATTAAACTATTCAGTATTTGTACATAGGTAATCTGGTTATGGTGGAAAACATCATGACACTTTAACATTATCTCCATGAACTGACAGCAGCTGACAACATAACATGTGCAAAATCGAAAAAGCAAGTTTTGTTTATGCAGCGCATCAAGAGTTTTTGTGATCTCTTCATGGAAAGTGGTTCATTGCCATTGCAGTGAATCATGAACCATATAAGTGTATATAGATATTATTAAAAGTATAACTATGAGTTTTGGTAAGAGGAAAGAGAAGCAGGAATCACATTTTTTGTAGAATTTATGCAAGCAAACATGTAAACCGTGTTTCACAGATATATGCCAGTGTCCAGCAGCCTGAAACCTACTCTTATACATAAATGGAGTACCGCTGGACGGGAGAGGAGATAATATGGAATGCTATATAATGTTGAAAACACATTTCATCTCTACAGCTTCATGCTTATGACTCAACATGCCTCATCACAGTTTATATTATTTTTATATGAAGATCGTGTTTAAAAAACAGAATGTAATATTAACGAAAAATCCATTAAAGTGTGCCGTTGTAAATGCTTATAAATAAATAATTGTGGGTACACTTTGACTTTGTCTCATCATCATCGGTTGCCTCATCGTTTCCTCTAGTGCGACTTATATCAAGCTTTGGTTCAAGAACCATGATGATTCAAAATTTAATGAAGAAAATGTTGAAACGACAAAGTTTTGTGTACAACTGCTCATGAATAAGTCATCACTCAGAGTGTATATCACGGCTGTATGAGAAACCGTCTTTTTTACACTTTAGCTTTTTGGTCTTTTGTCCTCTCATCTCTCTTTTCAACTTGAGTTTTAAGCTGCTATATGGTAGAAGATGGTGATGATGCCGCGTATGAAGAGGGGACCTTTTTGCTTCCATTTCGTCATCAAAATTCCAGAAGCAGCCATGCACTGTAATACTGTGGTCTTTTACAACGCATAGACTCATAGCACAGTGTACACAAAGACATGCAGTGTACTGTAGTGTAGTCAGCCAACAGACGCTATGTTTGATATTCAAAAGAGCACGAATCCAAAGTCCAGCATATAAAATTGGCTGATTTTGTGGTATTTAAGCTATCATATCTATTTGCTAAACTATATTTCCACCAGAAAACAAATAAAAAACGCCCACATTCCTTATCTATAAATTACATTAAAACAACATTGCTGAAAAATTGACAAAAACTTCAAAGTGATTGTAAAGGAGAATGACCATGGTCAATTTTGTTATTGTTCTTTCACTGTAAATGAGAATGTCAAGTTATTTTATACATTAAATAGGCAAATATATGGTACGGTATAACATACACTGATTAATGTCACAGATAAAAAAAATGTAACAATATTTTCGTTGTACATTGAACAGTTGACAGTGTATAGCATAGTATATAATTATAATACTTAGGTTATGGTTAAAATATACAGCTCAAGGCTCAAGTCGTCTATTTGTAAAGCAGAACTGTATCACAGCTGAAAGCAAACAAAGTATGATGTGCCTTCATCTAAATTTAATGTATTCCTTTCATCAGGTACAGTTTTACAGTCTTTTTATCACCCAAAACTCAAGCATATTCATAAGCATAGCTATCATTCAAGCCAAGCGTTTCCCAGAATTTCATTTCACGTTTGACTGGGTCAGAGATCATAGTAACTTCAGAATCGATCTGGAGGAACATGGGATTCGATGGATCTTTGACGGGTTCCCATATCCGATGCTCAGTTCCATTTTCGGAAGTATACAATGGCTCCCTAATTAAGATCATGACATAAAATATACGCTTGCATTGGGAAAACGTAAATGAGTACGGCGATAACCATACGAAATAAGGGCACATTCATTGATGTTAACATACCCCGTTGAAATAAAGTTGCTGAAAAGGCTGACAACAAGTTTGGAAATATCCAAGCTGCCAATATGATCATCAAAAGATTCCCAGTAAGTTGAGCTATTGTAGATAAAGGAAACGTCTTCTGAGTGACTAACTCCATACTCTTTATGATCCATGCCGAACAGATTGGCAAATCCTTTCGGATTCTTGTAGCCGAATATGTATGAATAGGTCGGGGCAATCTTTGAATGATACTCGAGGGTTTTGCGATTCCCAGTATTGAAATATCGATCTGTTCCTACCTACAAAAAAGATGTGAGCAAACAGACTCAACATTTAAAACTGCAATAACTTCACCCTTTCATAATACAAAAATACTATGTGTGTATGATTCTTCCATATCATTGTATGTATGACAAGAAATGGGAAACGTACTCGAGACAATTCTTGTCCTTTGATCTTGGCTATGTCTTTTGTCTCATGTCCATTGAAGTAGAAATCCGCGATGGCATGTGTAACAGCAGTGGTATTATCTGTAATCCTACGAATAATCCAACATAGTGGGTCCAAGGACTTCCCAATGCCTTAGCCACAGGCGAAAAATTCCGAATCCTGTTAGAACTGTGAAAAAAATGAGCTATTTATCACACCAAATGTCAATACTTTCATAAGTCATAAGGCGAGAACAGTCTTAATACAAACAAATAAAATGTAGACATTTTTTACACATACAGATCCTGATGAAGTCAGCCTCTTCACGAGTGTTTGAAGCGATGAAAGGAATTTTTGCCACCTGGTTTTGCTCATAAGCTTCCTTTGGCGATAAAGTTAAAAATGCACCTGGTAAATCAGGTTCTATCACAGGTCTGAGTAGCACCGGAGGAAATGCGATAATATCCTTGAAAAATGGTAATCATACATTTTTCTGTCAATTTTATCTGAAAATTCTCAACTTTTGTGAAGTCAGAAAGCATAGCAAAACCACTTACATATAGATTGTATAAATTTGCTGTTAAAAAGTTGGGATCCCTGGTACGAAAACAATTCATCATGACTTTAGTTCCCCGACTTGTAGGGCATCTCATGAATCTTGCCAACTTTTCTGCCCATTTCCTTGCTTGGTGTGGCGTGTGCACAGCCCATCCAACAAATGCAGAGCCGCTCATACCAACTGCCCGTTGGAACAAGTGCTTTGTCATATTCGACATCATATGAAGATGCACTGTTACTGCTCTGTTAAATAGTGATGAATAAAGGCATGAGCAGTGTTACTATGCTATACTCATTAAAACAAGTTTTCTTTTTAAGTATAGTTATTTGGTAAGTGAAATTTATTTCTTATTTTCCCAACCCGGCGCTTTGCCCCATAAGAGTAATGGACTTGGGATTTCCTCCAAACCGGGATATGTTGTCTACAACCCATTTTATTGCGAGAGCTTGATCCTTAAGGCCCCAGTTGCCAGGATTTTCTTCGTCGCCAGTGCTTAGAAATCCTATACCAAAACGTTTAGAAATTCATCAACAAAAGTGCAAGTTGAAGCCAACTTGCTTTATATCGTAATGTTTCTTTTTTGCATCCTATAACACATGAATATAAGCTGAGGACACTGACCCAAGACGCCCAAGCGATAATTTACGGTTACAAGAATCACATCCTTCTGTAGAAGATACGCTGGCCCATACTCACTTCCAGCTCCAAAGATAAAGCTTTTGATAGAAATGAATCAGCAGAATTTGTAGTGATTATGAATGGCTCACAAATTCGAATAATATGGTAAACGATATACTTATAAAACAGTAGTAAACAGAATCTGCATAATCATCGTGTTTTCTATACCTCCCACCATGAAACCAGATAACAGTACTCATATTGGGATTGTAATCTTGAACTGGGATCTACAGCCAGGAAATGACATAAGAGAAGAAGAAACGATCATTATACTTTTTGCCAGAGTCTTGTTCAGCGTGTGTATATAGGTCTGGTATGATGTAAACTATTATCATGGATACTTCTTCCGTACGACAGGCAACGACTCATGAAAAATTCATGACCATATATTTGTCGGGAACAGGAGTAACATTTAAATTGGATTAGAAAATTTCACGAGAGCTAAACCTGTGGAGTATAGATGTTCAACGTGAGACAGTCTTCATGTCCAAGCACTCGGTTTAGCTTTGCCCCATGCATTTGCACACACAAATGCCCTGGCTTCTTGGCTTGTCTCACTCCTCGCCACGGTCGCTTCGGAACGGGAGACTGTTTCAGCAACATTCATTGATTTACTAGAGTTTCTTTCTACCCAGTTGTAATGCTAAGTAAAGGAATGCAATTTGTTTTTGTATTCTACAAACCCGAAATCTCTCAGGTTTTTCCGCGTATTTTATTCCATCGAACGCATAAACTTCTCTACCGTTAACAACTTTCATGAAGTAACCTTCAAGTGTTCCAATCTTAGTTTCTACTATTGGAGGAGGTCGAGTTAGCGACATTAAATTTGCACTTTCATTTCCATCTAAATTCCTTCCTGTCCTACTAATAAACTCTGTGAGAAGGGAGTTGTCACTGCTTTCAACAAATACCCCAGGGGTCGGAGGGTTATAATACGGATCACACGAGACTATCGCGCACATCAAGTTGAAAAGAAACACGACCACCATTTTAAAACTTTACTGTTCTATTATGTTCTATTATTATAAATTAACTTGATTTCTCAACTTCCCCCAAACTTGTCTTTTAATATTCACCAAACTTTTTATGCTGGAGTCTAGACATGAAAGCACCTGCTTTCCTTGTTTCTTTATAAGTTGTGCCTAACAAAGCTTCTACAATCAACTGACGGCTCATGCAAATTCTAAATGCAAGATCCGTGTTTGCTTTCAGACATTCAGACTCACTATAAGTTGCTCGTCCGAAGTTTCATTCTCAATAGTGCGGGTAGCCACTACACTATGTCCTATCCCAATAGTTTTGTCCTCAGCAGAATGTGGTGAAGTTGTGAGAATGAGAATGTTGTTGTTTGTCAAACTTACTTGGACATGAACATTATGGAGAAGGAATACTACGAGCTTTGTTGTCAGCAACAATTTCAAGCATCACATTTGTCCTGTTAACATTGAAGTTGATCCTGAACTTGATAATTGAGGACATATTATCAAATAAATTTTTAACATGCTGGCGAAAAGTTGATTACCTTCATAATTCTTCCGTGCGTAGATACACGTGAATTGTATATTGAATTACCTATAATCGCGTGCTGCATAATATAATGGGACGGATGATGGCAACTATTCAAGTCTACAAGGCAGCTAAGAGAGGATTATATCATATCATAATGCTATGCAATAAATTTGGGGGAACTCATTCTGGCAGTGGCATTACGAATGTCAAGAATAATCCCACGCTGTTGATGATTATTATATTTTGTATTTGTAGCAACAAATAAGAAAGAGGCAGATGGTCATTTTTTTTATATCGACTTTCATGCAACAACTGTAACAACGACTAATTAAATAAGACTCATCAGTGATTCCTCTGGCACCATATTATGTGACTGTATATGTAATGCTAACTGGAAAACAATGAATAAATCTCAACACAGTAATCATTCAAATCATTACTGAAAGTTTGTTTCTTATCTGTGCTGAGAAAGTCTCAGTTCGTGACAATGCCAATTAAGTATTTGCGTAAGCAAAAAAAAATTTCCTTGTTGAGGATTTTTTCGAAAACACTTCATAATAATCGGTGTTTTATTATATTTCCGGGTGCAAAAGCTTTATGCATGTGAGTTGAGGTTGTAATTTATTTATACAGCTTAAATTTTTACATTTCTATTGAATCGTTCTGAATAACAGTTTCTTAGAACATATTCATCATCCGTATACATGAATATCTGGCTATATAGGCATGGTGGACATGGATATACCAGACACGGAAGATCTTTGTGCTTAGAGTCACAATAAAACGGTAGTCAAAAAATTAGTGTCTGGAATTTCTTTTTGAGCGTTTTTAAAAACAGTAAGACAGTGCCAGATTATACTTATGATGCGATTAAGGTGCGACAATGAGATGCAGAATGCAAATTACAATGGATACAAAGTTTCCTTTTAATTGAAGGTAGTTGTTCAATGATATCGGGAAACATCACTTACTTTGCTTGTTGTTTGTGTCTACGGCTTATATAGAATATAAAATTTGGACGTAACGTCAATGTCTACTTCTTTATAAGAAATTTCGCATGCTTGCCAGTTTAGGACCACAGTTGTTTATCACTTTTCAAGGTGGACGAGTATTGCAGGTGCCCTTTGTATCTAACAGCCATTTACCAACGTGTATATTTATGCACAGATTGATGTAAAGGCTAGTCATGGACAAGAACATGTTGTTAATCGCGTAGAATAAAATGTACAACACCTTGCGTCATAAATTTGCTGGATGCAATACAAATAATGCGATACCATGCTACGGAACAGTTGTCAATGAATTTATACTTGTAGATAACTTGTACACCTGCAATTAACCAAAGAAAGATCATACACAAGTCTAATGAACTTTTATTGAACTTGAACAATAGAAAGTTGTTGAATATGACTACACAAGTAATCCAAACTCTATATAAAGGTTGTAAAGATGAAGACTTAAGGATAACACAATTTCATGTACGTGTATACAATTGATAATATGCTACAAGTAATAACCATTAGAGTCAATTGTACCTACAGGATAGTCCTCCAGAGAAGTTCTTTTTGTATCATGAATATCATGATTTGTGCAAAAAAGTTTACAAAACTTAAATAAGGAATAAATCTGGAGAAAAATAAAAACACATTGAACTTAAAAATATGACTAAAGCATTACGTCAATAAAATTTACTATGAATATTACATGTTGCTATATGTGGACCGTACGTTGCGTTATTCATTATATTAGGTCGGAGGATTATTATAATTGCATATNGCTATATGTGGACCGTACGTTGCGTTATTCATTATATTAGGTCGGAGGATTACTATAATTGCATATAAGTACTACCATTACAAAAATAAGATGGGGTTTTACCCAAAACACACCTTTTCTAAGAGACGTCATAAATGCCACCTCAAAATCCGGTTTCGACCTTCATGCGCAATTTACATATTTTTTAAAACCACAATTGCCTATGTACAAGAAAAACGTGGAATTCTTTCATAGCGTCATAATATCGAAAAGTTTTGGATCCATTAGTTTTACTGGATAGGTTACTTTCAATTTTTCGAGAGCTACTCGCAAAAGCTACAAAAATGTTTCGTGTAAAGAATTCATAATTCATCACTTGCATAAATATGTATTTTTGTCATTTATCAATTATATAGTTCATCCGTAGATGCAGGAATGAAAGTTTTCTGCCAGCAGTTGCAGTCAGGACAGAAGTCATAATATTCTACCTTCTACCTTTTCGTTTCATCACTCTGCCAGGATGTGTTCTCGTCACTTTTGTATCACCGAGTGCGGGTGAAGGGTGCACAGTTGCTCCTTGATGTTTGATGCCCTCATTAAACACAGACGTTTGTTGTTGCTTTCCCGACGTATTTGTAGATACTTCGCTGAAGTCATCTACCACGTATGACTGTTCTTGAAGGCTTGTGTTTGAGTTGCTTTGAGAGTTGTTGGAAGCAAGTTTATTTGGCACTGGAATAACTGCCGCTTGGGGTTGTGGAGATGTGCCACTAAGCGGCCTGGTTTGCTCCTGCCTTACTGCTCCTATTCTAGAGAATGTTTATCTACTAATTGGCTGCCCTTGGAGCTGAACCTCTACACCTTCTGGAAGGTAGGTTACACCACGACATGGCAAAGTTGCGTTCATATTTTCGCCCGGCTTCAGGGGTTTAGGAGACCATAAGACGACATAATAGGCGCTGAGCACAATGGCAGCCAGCGAGACACTGAATATGTATGCTACCACCGTTAAACTGCGAACTACTTTTGGATGTCTTTCAGTAAATGTCGGCTTCCTCAGACTCCCATTTGTTGAATCCTCCGAGGAACCCAAGGACCCAATAGTTTGCCTACCGACGCTTCCTGAGTATGACATATTTTCAGTATAAATTGTTTTGAGCCAATAAAAACTTGGTAAGGAGTTAGTTAATCTCTTCTTTATTATCTTGGGTTTGGACAATGTGAGAATGTGCATTAAACGTCGAGTTAGTTCCGCTTTTACTCCTCTTCCTCAGGGAGAAACGATAAAAGAGAGTTGTAAAGTTGCAAGTGGATTTGGGAAAAGCGTGGATTAATAGCGTGCTGTAGTAGTAGTAGTGAGCGGCTGTCTTCACATTTTACACCAAATTGTCAGCGACTAAGCTGAAAAATACACAAAAAGCTGCTTGGATTGGCATACATAAAATTTACGACCATTGCAATACTAACTTTATGTCAATGTTTACACTCATTTCATATTCTTGTAATATTTTCCAGCCCTGGCCAGTCTTATTGGCAGAAACTATTCTGGCATTTGCCACTTTGGAACAAAACTTTTACTCAGATCCATAACAATAAATCACTTTCACAATCTGGCAAATTAACGATTTCATTCTGGCAGAGCGCTGCTGCATTCTGGCAAAACGAAATCGTGCATATGTTAGCAACTAGTGAAACTTCAGTGTTTTATGTCATAATTTCTGTAATTTTTGGCTCATATTCTGGTATATATAACCTATATAACCACTTGATAAGACTATGATTTTAACATAAACTGAGAAAAATTATTATTGTTATTTTCTACTTTGGGAAAACGCAGTTTCAGTTTAGCTCCATGTTTTAGCCTTCACCTAACCATAAAACCAAAAAATGCTGCATACACATAAAATCTTGTATTTAATGGGTCCCCAAGTCCTGCTTCTAATAAACGAATCTGTTGTTCTGTTCTATACTCTCATGAGTACGATAAATTTCTGGTTTCTCGGGTCAATATCTGCAAACGGAAAATGCAGATGTCTTTACGCAACCTCCTACATTCATGTTCGCTACCAAACCTCAAACTATACTCGCCTGCTACCTGACACATGAAAACAAAGTTTGCTTTAAAATATGTAAGCTTTACAAGGTACATTAGCATACGTTGCATTATTTGTGAGAAGTGCAGTGTACAGATAAGAAAACGTTACAAAAAGAGACACAAAACTGTTAGATTATTTCTTTACGCGTTTGTTCCCGTGCAGAATAACATGAAAACTCCTCAGTATTGTTAAGACGCTGATGCAACGTGAAAACCAAACCAAACCAACATTAAAATGTACAAGAGATTTGGAAAGATATATGTTACATATTCTTACCTGCCATAATTATGCCAGCAGCTGTCATTGGTATTTTGACAGTCATTTTGTTGGAAGAGTTTGAGCAAAAACTTTTGCTTCACTTTCTTCAACCGTATCTAATTT
>JAANSM010004783.1:0-10868 GCA_036850725.1 Orchesella villosa
TGCAAACGAAAACATTATACGAGAAATGTAAATGTCATGTATTTGATTGAAGTAACGTTACTGTCCTTTCTGCTGATATAATGATGAATGAGTAGTTAGAACTTAGAACCTAGAGAAGCAACCCATCCTATCAAAATGTTCAAGTAGACGCCGAAAATTAAAACTCACGCATAAATAGAATGGATAACAACGTAGATGAATTGATCAGAAGGCATTAGTAGATTCCGGTCATGAAATTGGGTATCTTAAAATTCAAGAATATAAGCGGATTTCAAATCCTTTATGAAAATTCACTGATCAATAATAACGTTGGCTTGGACTATGGAATTCATTAAATACCTTTACACAGGAAACTTGAAGTTACATTTAAGGTTTGTAAATCAACCAGTGACCAACTTTTATTCCCAACGTTTAGAAGTTACATTGGAGATAAATGTAGTAAACACTTACAAATTATTATTATAAAACGCCATATCTTCAATCTTGGTAGGTGTTAGTTATAACCCAAACGAATTTTAGGTTACTCAAAAATTACTGATTACAAATTACAAAAATTAAACTAATACCCTTTAAAATACATTAATTTCTTTATCACATTAAAAAATATTAATTTAATAGCGTTCGTTAATAATCTCTCTGATAGAGACATCGGGCTCCGTCTGAAATGGCAAAGACTTTTTCATTCCTTTAAAGCTCCACCGGCACAATCTGTACAAATACGTTGTAATTATGATGATCCCAATGAGTTGAAACACGTTATCCAAACCTTCCAAGATTTGTGACTGTAGTCCTCTACGGAAGAAGTCTCCAAGTATTATGTCCAGTAAAAGCTGCAAAACATTTCTGATGAAGAGAGGCACCGAGTACGAAAACCAAGCGAGGCAGCCACTATAACTTTTCTAAATATATAAATTATATTTCAAAACATAAATTTTCTAAACACACAAACGTAACATAACAATCTAGGATAAAAAAAGTTATAAGTAAAAATATTAAATTCAGCTTACACGCTTTACCGCAAAAATAAGTAACCATCCAAACACAAATGATGTACATTTCATCAACAGAACTCCACTCCAGGTGTGAACACCAATTTTCAGTTGGGCTCCTTTACCATAAAATCGAATAAAAGCTAACTTATTCCTACATATAATTTGCCCTATGGCTATGTGTGTGTAGAGTCAGGTCAGAGTATTCTGTTCATTTACCTTGTACAAGAGACATCACTTCATCAATTTCCGCTTTAAGATTTCCATTGATTGCATTACTTCCATTTCCATTGGGGAGATTTGATGATGATGATAACAATAACGGTAACGCATCCACGGAGTAGTTATCTGGATATGGACCTTGCCAAATAGCTCGATTCCCTTCTTCCAGCAGAAAATAATGAAATGCTCGATAATTTCCAGCAAGCAACGGCGCCACAATGAAACATGTTGCAATCAGGACTATCACCAATTCTACGCCCGTAAGAACCTAAACAAATGAATACAATATAGCTCTAAAACTGAAACCAAAGTTATAACACTCACGAATAATGTAGAATCTTCAATCTTACCAAGTTAAGAAATGCGTAAATAAAAACTGGAGACCGGAAGCTGGCACAGATATTCATACTGGACGCGTCACTAATTACAGAACTGGCCCTCATTGTTTACCAGAGTGGAAGCTTCAACTTGACATTCAAACTGAATTAATATATCCGATACATGTAGACTGTTGAGATTCCAGTCCAGAGTTTGTGGTCTGAGATTCTTTACCACGTTAGACAAACAATCCGACCTGTGACCTGGAAGGTGATAGAATAACAACCGTATAATGAGGACAACCAATTAAAATTTAAAATTCAAACTAAACATAAACTGATCATCCTGAGTACACTATTTAAATTACTTTAACATCGTCAGATACCACCAATTAAAACAACCAACCAGTAAACACTCATCACTCCGTATAAAAGTTTTAATGTTTATATAATTACCTCTCTTCTTCGATTGCCGATTGTACTTCTACCACGTGCGTGCGAAACCCTATCGTTCTGCGTTCCGACTTCAACGAACGTTAATCCTGGAAATGTTGCAGAAACGCAATTATCACGACACGACGCGCGACCAAAATGATACCTTCATTTCACTTTTTACTTCTCGCATCTCACAACAAACGATTATTAGCTCGTTTCTTCTGCCTTTTTGAGAAGCTATATTGTAGAAACGTACAACAATACAACTAAAATGTTGATGAACGACGTGATGTGACAACACGACTTCCGAAGTTATGTAAAATGGGGCAACGCGAGGACTGTATTCTTGAAGTCTTGACTCTTGACATTACGCAAGCCAGGTACGAAGCATGCATATTTGGAAGGGTATGCGATGCGTGGTATGACTGACTTCTAATTTTAGTAATTTATAATTTGCAAAGCAGATTTCCTGACAGAAGCGCACCTAACTTTAGTCCAGTTAAAGATGAAGAGAGATTGCGAAAGAGCCATTTTGTGTTTTGTGCTAATTAGACTGTTAGTTGTTTGCATTTACACATGAAGCTCGAGCTATTATTAGCGAGGTATTATTTATGTTTGCCATTTCAATGCAGCGGTAGTTTAGTTGTGTCAGTAGTTTAACCTTGTATTAATATAGTTGATAGTAGATTTTAGTAGTAGTCGAAATTGAACAATCATCATTATTGTCTTTGGTGTTACATGACTGAATAATTGCCTTTCACTTTTTTTTCATTTTGTATCATTACGAGTTAAAGTTTCAATTCATATGTATGGCATATATATGGAAGGGAAATATACATAAGCCTGCTCTCTGCTTCTTTGTTTATCGCTGCAAATTGAAATGATACTGAGATTCTGTTCCTTTTGCTGGATAAGTGCATTGTCTTATCAAATACACTTACTATTAGTAGTAGATAATAGTAATATTAGTAATGATACATCAGTCATGTTTGATTATAATTTCAACATGCTTTATTTGTTGCATCATACTTCATCTTTACTTTTAGCTTGCCGAATAATGACCATGTACTTATGTATATTTCAAATTAGAAAATGATTTTATTTGATTGAATCGACAGCTTTATCGGATTTGCAATGATTATAAGATAATTTAATCAATCAATTCATACGACAAATTGAAATATTAACGTTGAATTGAAGTGCTTGCAATGTCAATGTTTATTTTCGCACTCAAGTTTGTTACATGAAAATTTATCACCGAAAATAACCAGAGTATTAATCAAATTAAGTAATATTTACTTCGTTAACGATTTATGAAATGCTGATGTCACTGCATCCACGGAAGGTCTCTTGAGGTCCACAACTGAAATATTAAAAACCCTAGTTAGTTACCTATGTAATCACAGTTGATGAGTCTTTGCGTAATCTACAATACTAATTTCAATTATGAACCAGAAGAAAAACGTACCCAGGTCCTTGGCTGCCATTTCCGCAATCTCCCCAGCCATTGCCGGCTCTGTAGTTCCATTGGATGACGCAATGATCGCATCTAACTCCAGCAGGAAGTCTGAGCTGAGTACGATGGAGACCTGTGGGTCCAGCTGGTAGCTTAGTTCCAGATCCATCAGCGAGTTGAAGAACGTGTTGGTTGAAACAAGCTTGATTTTCGGATTGAGGGTTGGTGCACAATCTCCATTCCATGTTGCCCAAATGAGCAGTGGTGAGGTCAATTTCGATATCAATCACCTTTAAAGACAAACATGCATAAAAATCATTAATAACATTTAACAACAATTAGCCACGATGATGATCTCGATACAGAAGTTTATCTTGAAGTAAAATACGTACCTGTCCAGCAGTGTATCTTCCAGTGATGATACCTGCGTAGTACTTTCCGTTGATTTCATTGTCACGAGGGGAAGCCTGAGACAGGGGATCTCCGCAAACACCACAGTTGGTACCGGGATCATCAGCCTGGTGAATGCCTCCACAGTACAGTTGGTTATCGTCGTAGTTTGCTGGGGGATTTTGACCTGCGAACTCTGGGACACGCCAAATTGAAGAACGGTTTGGAGGTTTGATGAACCTACCGTGACCGTGAACGCTGGAAACTACTGCGAGAGCAGCAATTAATGCGATTGCGAATTTTACCATTTTGTTCTACTGTTTTTCACAAGGATATCCAGCAACTATGAAAGGGAGGTGACTGAAGTGTGTTTCTCATGAACGTTCCAGGTTTTATACCCATTTTGCACACTGCCCTTGACAGTGAACAAAGATTGTGTCAAAATAAAAGTCATTCCTATATTGAGTTTGAATCTCATCGATAACATATGATAATTATAACAACATAATAAGCTTATCAATAACAGAAATTGAAATTGACTTGGTAGATGATTTGATAAGGAACCAAACTAATTTGAGTAGAACCTGTCAGCAGATTCCACTAGTGATTAAAACGCATATAGAATCAAAGTTAATCAGACTTGTAATGATCAGCCTCTTTTTTCAATGGTCACACTCAATACCTTGAACTACCTTTTAGTAAGAGATATTTTTATGTTGTTTGTGTGTGTTATCAGGTCCTTGTAAAAAATGCAATTGATGGACAAGAGGGCGACGGCATCGGATGATAGAATATTTTTGATACCATCTTGATAACATTACAGATTTAGAGAAAGATATGACATATTCAAGAGGGTTTAATAAACGGTGTAAACTATACGATGGACTCAAAAACAACAAAAAATACCAAAGGTGAAAGGAAGAGTAAAGAGCAAAACTGGCCTTTTTACACAATCTATTTCTCTAAAGTGCTTGACTGGAGAGCTTAAAAACTCTTAGCGATAGAAAAGTTGATGATGAAATAATGCGACCAAGAATTGTGGAATATTAATTGGAAACATGCAATTTTTATTTGAATTCAATTTTTAATTCTTTAATGATTTCTTTATCGTTCTATCATCCGATTCAAGAAGACGCTTTAACAGTGGCATTCACAGCTTGAAGCGCATCGAGCCTTCCATATCTACAAGATTCAAAGTAAATTAGATTTTATATGGGTGTAAGTATCGAAGCATAAACAGCTTTTAGTTTTAAACTTTGAATGTTTTGACTTGCCCAAAGTAGTTGTTTGGATAGCTGAGCCTTCCAAGGAATCCACCACTGCAAGGAATGAGAAGATTAATAGCTCCAATGGAAAGTCCTTTAGTCACTGCAGTGGTCTCAAGCAGAGACTCTACCTTAGTTTGAGGTAACTTTGCGCTTGGATCTCCAACATTATTACGATGTGCAGAAAGCATGAGGGCCATGGCACCAGCCTGTGTCGTAAAAATGAATGGTGTAATATGCTTTCGAATCTTGTTTAAACTTAACTTGACTTAAATTAATTCAAGTCATTGAAAGACGTTACCACATGAGGCGTCGCCATTGAAGTTCCCGAAATAGTTTTGTACGCCGTTGCCGACGAATTCCAAGCGGAATAGATATCACTTCCAGGAGCAGAGATTTCTGGTTTTGTTATAAATCCAGACAAAGAAGGTCCCCTTGAGCTAAATGAAGAAGATCTGTCATTGATATCCGTGCTTCCGACAGCGAACGCGCTAGCTTGATCGCCTACATTAAGATATACCTTGAATTATGCTACAAGCAGAAATTTTGATTCTGCTCCTCTCGTTAATTTCATCCAGATTCGATTTTTTACAATATGCGTTTATCTGTAGAATTATGCTACAAGCAGAAATTTTGATTCTGCTCCTCTCGTTAATTTCATCCAGATTCGATTTTTTACAATATGCGTTTGTCTGTAGTTTTTACCTGGCGAGCCACCGGTGAAGCAGATCGGCCCTGAAAAAATGTAAGGAATTTTTTTGTTAGAAATAGAAGCAAAAAGTTTATATAGGCAAATGATTCATGTTAATTTAAGTAGCTTTTGTTCGTTAACGAAACATGTAACGTGAAATAATTATAAAATCAGTGATTTTATAATTACTTTTTACAGTAGAAGTCAAAAGTGTTACGTAGAGTCGGAAGAATCAATACAAATCTTGTATTGGTTAAAATATTTTAGCAGTGAAATAAAAACTATCTACCTACCTGAATTTCCTATGGCGAACGCGTGTAAAATTCCAGCAGCTTTCCAAGCGTTGATGGTTGCATTGTACCTATAAAGGTTTACAAAATATAATGTCATATACTGACGTGTTCAATTTGCCTATGATTATGAAAAAAAGACTGGATATTCCATTCTAATATCCCAAAAACTATACCATGAATTTCCTCCAATTGCTGAACCCCATGAGTTGCTGACAATATCAGGAATTTTGGAAGCGTCTGGATCAGTTCCATCTGGGTTGGTAGGACTGAGCATCCACTGACCACATGACAATAGTGATTCCCCGTCACATCCAGAACTTGCACAGCCTTTACAAGCGATCCACTTAGCTCCTGGGGCAACACCAATTCCTTGTTCCCCACCTCCTGCAATGGTGCCCATGGTATGAGTTCCGTGGCCATTTTGATCATTTGGTGTCGCTGTTTTATTAGCAGGATCTAAAAAAATTCAAGTTAGTGGAAGCCTTGCAATGAAGGTACATTTATATAATATAGCGTCATTTTTCGGTTACTTACCATACCAGCCGTGGTCAGCCCTGAAGTTTCCTTGGAGTGCTTCATGAATTCCGAGAACCCTATATGTACATATATCACCCAGTTTGAGGTGCATTATAAAAATAATGTTTGCATGACATGAATATGGCATATATGTAACATATTATGGGGCAAACTGAACATACCCAGTGTCAATATTAGCAACAACGACTCCTTCGCCCTTTGTATTAAAAGTTGACCAAACTTTATCAGCCCCAACCTTGGCCACTCCCCACTGAACAGTTGTCGCAGTTGGAGTAATACTTGAAGGGATAGGTGAGAGTTGAATAGTTGGCAGCATTCGGATACGACTGACTTGTGGAAAAGAGTCGACTCTACGGAGCAGTCCTAAATTAGTGCTACGAACAACCATCTGATTACTTGACCAGTATGATTTAGATTGGATTCCCATACTCCCCAAAAAATCCTGAACTGGTCCTTGGGAGCTTTGAGTAGACCCTTGGAGCCCTTGGGTAAGAGCTTTTACTTTGCCTACGCGGGTTCGGAAGGAACGACTCTCGATGGTTTCTATCACACGAGAATTTCCCCCAGCGAAATCTATAAGGACATCTCGCTTAATTCCAGGTGAGCTGAGGGCTTCGATAAGGTCAGAGTCTATTGTAGCCCATGAAAGACCTACACAGAGGGCTAAGGACAGGAAGCCTACTTTGAAATCCATTGTTGTTGGAAAGGAAACTTATTTTCTGTTTAATTAGGATGAAGCAATTGGGATGATTGAGCAGTAGTTTCATTTTTGCTTTTATACTAAACTCACTTTCCAGGATGAAGAATGGATTTACTCTTATGGAAAATTTGGAAGCTGGAGAGTGACAAGAGATGATAAATTTGGTTATAAAACTAATTAGTTTGTGGTTTTTGATGATGGTATAGGTCCGTTTTGTTGTTTTAAACCGGATGTAAATGAGAGTGAAACAGTTGTTCTGTCGAAATTGAAGTTATTTATGAGTTGGTGATAATGAGGCTATTTAGTTATTGGAGATGTATATGTCCAGGATTCATATGTTCATAATTTTTAAGAAATATATTCAAGTAATCGTGAATGTTAAATATATTCAGTGATACTTTAAAACGATTTCGTGGGGTTTAGTGTATATGTAAATTGTAAATGCGCTAAAAATGTCAAGTCTGTAATATATTGCTTGCGTCAACTTGCATGGTTTCAGATGGTTGTTTTAAGACTTTAAAAAAAATATCATATAGCTTTGGTTTGGTAAGCAAACGTAAAACTCTTCAATTTGTGTCAAAGGAATTGTAGTCTAATTTCAGAAAACGTTCCACTGTGTAATTCTGTCATATTATTTATTGGATCTTCTTTGGGATCCAAAAAGTTACATAAAAACAGCTTGTCGTTTATTTTGTAGTACATCTTGTATAATAGTCACTAATTAGCATTTAGGAAAAATTACTTGATGACATAAGTAATAATACAGGACAGTCTTCAATTATAAATATTTACGTTTTTAAAGATATTTTAGAAAGATGTTTTTTTCATATGTCATAAGACTTCGTCTATACAAATTCTATCATTATCATTATTCATATCCTATACAGCTACCAACTCGTACCTGTTACCAATAAGATGGTAGACACAGACCCAAGCTCAAACTTACCCACTGTTTAAAAAAGGTAGTTAAAGCTACATGTAGACAAGTAAAAATACATGTCTACTAAAAAATGTGATGACTTCGATAAAAAACTACAGCTACGTGCTTTATACCTTTGCATTTATCCTTCTCGTCATTACGCTGCTTTATATACATCTTTCCTTCTTGTATCCAAATAATATGTGCTGTCCTTTATCCATATTCTTGATATTCGATGTCAAGCAACGTCAGTCTTTGCCTTACTGTCATATATGCGTACATGTACAACCTGTAATACACCCAGCCAGCTGCAGCTTGACGTGAAATAAGCTTGGTTTGGCTTTGGTACGCAGTTGAATGGATACACTAAAACATACTGCAAGTAGGATCTTTCTACATGTTATTATACGTGTAAAAAATCAAACAGCATAAAATGGCATGCCGGTAGAATATTCTGTTTTCATTTACATCCAAATCCAATGTATTGCAATACAGAATGGACGTAGGAACAACAACAATCCTACTACTAGTTTTATGCATTATATACTCTTAGGTACTCCTCCGAACAATGAATTCGATTTGATTTTAAAGAAGGCAATAAACTTGTTATCTTGTTCTGTACCTTTTACACATACAGGTAGTTTGGGTTTGCTGTGCAAATCAGTAGTATAGGAAGAATAATAAGAATATGTATTTCATTGCATTGCTTCTCACCTGAAAGGTGATGGTANTTTTACACATACAGGTAGTTTGGGTTTGCTGTGCAAATCAGTAGTATAGGAAGAATAATAAGAATATGTATTTCATTGCATTGCTTCTCACCTGAAAGGTGATGGTAACCCTTTCTTTACAGGACGGAAGACAAAGCGTTATGACAAGGTTATTAATACTTAAAATACCTTCGGTTAAAAATAGGTGAAGGCATGCATATACCACCAATATTTTTAATCCAAGTGAAGAATGTTGAAGAATGGTGCATGAAATAAAGCTGGCCAGAACTGGATTAGCGTAATTCTTTTCGTTTTTCAAAGTATTCAAAGAAAAAAACGGACCAGAATAAATATCAAAGTGAAAAAGCGTTTCAACTTGACAGGTTGTCTTCTCCTGTCTTCCTGAACACTGGTGCTTTACAAATCGTTACAGGTGGAAGACCTCATAACGACAGTTGGTGGTGCTGCAGTATTCATTTCTGAAATTCATGATATTTTTTATGGTATTGTTAAACTACATAATTTATCAAAGTGCCTAATCAAGTTCAAAATTTGAAGGTAGCTTATAAATACATACGTATTGAAGCTAATTAAAAAAGTTTTTCAAATATTGAAATTACAAGACGAGCAATTTTTAAAGGCGGCTGTTTAAAAGCAGATGAGAATGGGGGTAAAAGAAAAGTCCAAATTCGGCAGAAGTATGATGGAGGAAAGAAAACGGGGGAGGTCTTTACTTCCGGTAATTTTGTTATAAGTTATAATACAATTATTTTTCATGTTGATTTTCGAATTTGTTATTTGTACAACTAGATTGCACACTATAATACGTATATTATACTAATCCTATTGGAATGATTCATTTTATACAGAGCACTGACGAATCATCCGAAGGGGAACATGTCACAAATAAAAAAGATAGCATTACAAGTAATGCAGCCAGTTCTAGCATTAAAAGCAAATCACGCAGCCCCGCAGCAGCAGTACCCTCCTCATCACCATCCATTTCAAATTCTAAAAACACTCAGGGATCAAAACGAACAATTTTTGAGAACGCGGAAGAAGAGTCGTTTTGGAAAATCTCTTTTGAAATTGATATAGTAGGCTGTTGGCCTTTTTATACTTGCTGCTGCCACACGTTTTTATAACCTGACAAGTCCAAATAGCATTGTGTAAGTTTATTCTAGGGTTTTAAATGATTATGACTTCTATTTAGGAGGCTTATAGCATAAATTAACATTTCTAATTTTTATGTAGGTTTGACGAGTTGCACTATGGGAAATATGCGAGTTTATACATGCGACAAATTTTCTTTTTTGACCCTCACCCTCCATTGGGAAAGCAATTGATTGCTGCTTCTTCTTACGTATTTGACAGATCTTACAATGGTAATTAATCGTAAAACGAAAAAATCATTGAGTTATAATCTTTATAGTATTTAAAAATTCAAAGCAAAATAATTAATTTTATTTTTTAATTTTTTAACAGGAACCTTTAAATTTGATCGCATTGGTTCTCCATATCCTGACTGGGTACCAATTTTCGGAATGCGTTTTATCCCTGCCCTTCTCGGCTCCGTGATGCCATCCTTCAGCTACATTCTCTGTCGTGAAATCGGGATTTCAATGACATTCTCAATCCTATCTGGACTCCTCATCATTTTCGATAACGCCCTTCTCATCCAGTCTCGCCACATATTGATGGAAATGCCCCTCATATCCTTTGGTCTTCTCAGCCTCATCTTCGCAATCAAAGCTACAAAGCAGCTAAACTCAAATAAGAGTCTCCTTTTCGTTTCCATCTCTGCATTTTTTGGAACTTTATCCTTAAGTGTAAAGTACATTGGCTCCTTCTATCTAGCCATGTCTGGCTTCATAGTATTCTACTGCTTTTGGTCAAGAGTGGTTCCAAGAAAAGACTTTGGCGCTCCTCAACTTCTTCTCAAAA
>JAANSM010004784.1:0-10867 GCA_036850725.1 Orchesella villosa
TGTAGAAGCGAAGAGTTAATGGCAAAATACTGGTAATTGTGTTGAAGTCTATGTATACCATACCACCACCGGTTTTACGAAGGGTAATACGGTTTTATCCTTTTTGTATACTGTAAATATTCCTGGTCTATAAAATGAGACACAAAGTCGAACTTTTTTTCCACGTGATTTTGTAATATAACACAAGGTGAATTACTTGACTGGTAATAAAAAAAATTCGATAACATTCTTCTCGTAATGGTAATTTTTGAAATGCCTTCTTTAACTTACTTTCATCTGCAAATTTCTTATTTCAACAAATATGCACGACGCGCGCTGGGTATCTCGAGTTAATAAAATTAACACATGAGAAATAAAATACCTTTTAACACCAAAGTGTGTCAGTTGTACAACAACCTTTTACTTCTTGTTTTATTTTATTTTTACCAATAATTTTTGTATTTTCATAAAAATAACATATTTCGCAATGCTAAGCACAGTTTCAGCTACTTGTGACACTAGATCTAAGACGTTTGCAATCACTTTTTAATAAATTGCTATTAGCACAAACAAAATATTTTGATGCATATACTCATATATATTTTTACATAAACAACAAGTTACGATTTTCGATGATTTTCAATCCAATGCCACGCGAATTTGCACGAAGAAGCTGCGTATTTGCAGTTTTGTTAGTGAGTACTTACCGTTAGTTTAGTTTGTAGCAGTTAGCTTAAAGCTATTAGAAATCAGATCAAACAATGTATTTATTGTTGGATCTTTCTGTGTTAGTTTTGAACTAAAAGAGTGTGGTATCTCAATCATTGAAAGGGAAATGCTGTGAGCCCTGCCCTTCTTTTCATTTTCATTTATAACATATTTATATAATTAACTAATGAACACACAATACATCTTCATCATTTACTTTTTACATAGCGCTAAATATTCTAGAGGGGTACATAATGTGTAATATTCTATTTTTATGCGGGATATATTCATGATATATTGATATAAATGATATATTATAGCTTTAATAACTTTTGTTTCATTTATACGGGGTTATTTTGTTGCGGTACATGGAAGCTTTTTGCTTGTTACTTTTGAAGTTGCAGCTTTTGAAAAGGTGAGTAATTAGTTCTACTTTAAATTTCACAATATTTTTTTGACAGGTAAAGTTTTTCAATATTCATAAATTACTATGTGTTAGGTTGAATTCAATTAGTCGCATTTTTTTACGTAAGCCCTTTGGAATGCCAATTGTGATTTATGGAATGACAATTTCTAATTTGATTGAAAAGGATGACTTGATTTATATCACCAAAATACAGTTTATATTCAATAGGTAAATATCGAAAGATGAAATTCTTCTCTATGTCCATATTATACTTCCATTCATTTCTTGAAAAAGTAGAACTGTGATTAGGGAATTTGCACACGTTAAATCTTTGTTANACTTCCATTCATTTCTTGAAAAAGTAGAACTGTGATTAGGGAATTTGCACACGTTAAATCTTTGTTAATTTTCTGGAGGAGTAAAATATGAACCACGTACCTAATAATTATGCTACTAAACTGCGTGCTAAATATGTAGCTACCTTTTTAAAAAATACACTGTCTTTTTAATCAAGTCTTGGTTAGTTGTTAGTAATTTACGAACTAATCATATTTAAAAACTAAACTACTGCGCGTCCTATGTATATAAATTTATGTGCACCTTTAGAAATTTAATACTGGTGTGAACACCTTCACCATTCACCTCCTATCGACATCATCATCAACATCCGTATATATCGACCTTATTCGCAACTCCATATCTCCCTTTTACAATCATTTTTTTACGAAACGTCTCAAAATTAGTTGCTATCAATTATTTATTGCTATATCCCTATATTTTGTTTCATTTCTTAAAGAAATATACTACTGTTACGCTGTCACATTACTTGTAAACGATTTGTACAGAGCATATTCCTTTATAGCCGTGTTTCAAAACTCTTGCACATCTTGCTCAAATTCCGTTGGATCAATTTCAGGATCATAGTAGCAGAGTTGGGCGGAGGAAGAGTTGAGATTACTCTCCTCCTCTAGCTCCCCAACAAACTGGCCAACAAGGTAGATACCTACTGCTCGAAACACAAATTCTCCTAATGCAAAGCCTATGAGTATTGGTATTGGGTGGAGAGCTACGAGAAGAATTATTACTAGGAATAAAAATATCGATGTCATTTGCCAAAATCGGCATTTCTGGATGGATTTACTATCCTCTTCTTCCACCTGTAGAGAATCAAGTTAAAAAAATCACAAATATACAAATAAAATGGGATTTGCAGATCCATTTTTTACTTGTTGATTTTCATAAAATAAATCTTACTAAGTCTGTGCCACTGAGTAACGCACAAGCAGCAAAGAATTGAAGGATGTTGAAGGTAAAGCTGAGTATCCAAATTATCGCGAATAACCGTCCCACTAAAAAAACGGGGGCAATACATGCATCATGATAAAAGGTATGCTTGTGTAAATGTACACATTTATAATAAACTTTCTCCTACATTCAAATTTGGAATTACGCTTGCTGAAAAGGGCACGGAATTCGTGGAAGCCTTGTTCATGGAATGTTAATGCAAACACGGCAATGGAAGCCAGAATTGTGGACAGAATTACTAGAAGAGAGAACCCCTATAAAAACAAAGAGGAAATACGTGACTTCCTCTACTCACGAAAGCACTTGAACCACCATTCACATACATCAACAAGTAATATATTATATTGAAAGATTTACCATGTCCAGATAGGAGATGACCTTGACAGAATTTCGGTACCGGAAATGGTCCATATTATTGCAGCAAGTATTGGTCAAATGAGCTTTTACTACTATCCAAATCCTTTTTAATACTACTTTCTACACCAAATTTATAACTCTCTTCTTTATTTTTTCGTTTCTTTTCCTTTTCAAAAAGTGTCGAATAAGCTACTTTTGTTAAACACGAAATGAATCTGTATTTCAGTACAATTTTTCGTTGTCATTCTCAATTTTTGAGTTGATTGATAACTTTATTTCAGAGAGAAAAGAAAAAGTTTCTAATTTTATTTTAAAACATCTACAAAAGTGAAGTCAAATGTTGTTTCTTGCAATGTGGTTCCATTGGTTGGATGAAATCGCACTGATTCTGATATGTTTTCGGTTGCCGTTTTATATTTTTACTTTTATATCTACTAAATCTAGTAATTCGTTTCCGTACGTTTTACGTTATACTTTAATTAAATAGCTTTCTTTTTGCATAATAAAAGATAATTGACAATTTAATTCCAGTTTCCAACCTTTTTTTCTACTTTCACGCCAAAACACTACAGTTAATTTATACAAACGCAAAAAAAATTCAAATCCTCTAAACTGGGTCAATTTAAATATTTATCTTTCTCGTATGTAAATGTGTGTGTGTGTATCACAGATAGGCACTCGTTGTTGCAGATAAGGCTACTACAGAAAATAATTATGTTCGTTCCTCCATATCCACACGGAGCAAAACTAATTTTCACTACGGAACTCCTCTCCGTGTCCTTATCCTCCCTTCTTCTCGTATACAAGTGTGAATTAGAATAATGAGACGTACGTACAATATAGGTATATACTTATATATACTATATATATATTTATATAGTGAGTATGTTTTTTTGTAGTATAATAATAATAATATTTACAAGTCCCAATAGAATAATGAGACGTACGTACAATATAGGTATATACTTATATATACTATATATATATTTATATAGTGAGTATGTTTTTTTGTAGTATAATAATAATAATATTTGCAAGTCCCACCAATTTGGTTAACGAAGCACTTTAAAAGCCTACGCTAATTTCATTACGGTAACAGTGGCTGTTCCCTCTCTATCTCTCTTTGTGCCTTTCATCTACTTTTCATCTCTCACAAGATGATTTGGAAAAGTTCCACTTTTCCTTAGCCAAACCAGTCCTGGGATCACTATTACCGTCTAGGAACCTTACTTATTCTTTTTGCCATTCCCCAAAGAAAGTACATAATTTTATCGTTGTTGTCTCCACGTTGTCTCCTTCTCATTTCTGAGGCTATGCACGGACTCCTTTTCTATAAACGTAGCAGGAACTGCTTGTATTTCTGCTTCCTTTTTTGTGTTACATATTTGTATTATATAAAAGCTTATGTAATAAGTAGATATAGAGCTCTTTTCTCCCAGAGATCCATGAAACTGGAACACTTACTCAGATTAAAAGATCCAGCGAGAGTGAAAGCATGAGAAAGGATATCTGCTTGTTGTGTCCGCAAAGAAAAAAGAGAGGAGAGGAACGTGCTCTTTCACTCCTTTCACTTTCCATCCCGTTCCATTACACAGGAAGGGGAAAAAAAGTTCCCACAGAGATCAATAGCCTCTCTCTCTTATGAAAGAGCTAGTAAGCGAAAAGGGGCTCACGGTTGCTCCCACACATAAAAAATACAAGTTGCAAGCTTGTCGGGGAAATCCGTGATTTCCGAATGAAGATCAATATCAAGACGTATTTTTTTTCTCGTCTTCAGTTAGAATTTGGAACTCTTTTTTTTTATTCTTCTCGTAAATAATGTCATCACTCACGCTCAACCTGAACAAAGCACTGCTGAAGACAAGGGAAAATAAAAGGGTCCCTTTTCTCTCTTCTAATCCAATTGTACCTTACCTGATGCGACGGAGACAGACCTACTTAGACTGCCGCACCATGTCTCATATATCTCTTTCTCCACTTTTCCTTCTTACCTTCCTATATAGTCCAGCTGAGTTGAGACACTAAACGAATAGCACTCCCATTATCTTGATTGACCACTTTTCTTAAGTGATACTTTTCCCTTGCAATGTGGGAATAAAATGAAACCAATCGCTAAAACTCACAAGTCTGCAGCCCTGTTACCAGCAGAGAAAACCAGAATGAGAAAGAGAGAGAGCAAAAAACGGACACACCATATTCACCTTAAGTGCGCCCATTTATGGCTCTCTTAACAAGCCATAAAAATGATGAATGGGAAGGTGGAGTACTAACCACGACTCACAGCCATAAAAGCCACCGTTTCATTCATCCTCTTTTCCCAACCTACAAATCTATGTCTTTGAGAAGAGTTTTATAACAGATATATATTCATTCCTATATACTTTTCCTGCATCCCTTTCCAATTTATTCCCACTTTCCAAGATGTGTATTCCACCTGTGTGTAGTTATCATATCGTATAGTGTCGATAAAAATGGTCCTGGCCACCCTCTTATTTCAGACACATGCTCTGGATTTTTAAAAGAGCTACATTTATTATCCTCTACTCCACGTGGAATGAAAAAGTCAGGTTGTAATGTTGTAAACGCAAAAGGAAATTTTTTAAATCAACATTTTACAGGGTATCTGGAGCAAGGTATAAAATAACATATAACGCCACTTGCCACTCATGAAGAAAATTGTAGACCTTGAAGCATAAAAGGACAGGCGGATGTAACGTAAGAGGAAGGAAACCAATAGACTCAATGGTATAATAAGGTGCATACAAAAACTCATAAAAACATCATTCCCACAAAACGCACGCAAGAGACATGGAAAAGAAAACGTCATTTTTTTCAAAAGGAATATATAAGAAATGTTTGCTAGTTCCTGCCTGTTTCCTCTTCTCTCTTTCTCGCTCTCTTTCTCTGACATGACACATAGCGCAAGTTTATGTAACCCAGTTAACATTGTCAATATAAGTTTCGTGTTTCGTTCATACACTTTTTCTCTTCTCTTTCTCACCCACACTTGAGAGGAGGTCGAAATGAAGAAGAAAGGAAAGAGGAAACGACAGGAGGCATAACAAGACATGTTATTTTCTTCCTAAACTTTTATGCCATTCCCACTCAGTTGAGAAAGAGAATAAAATAGAATACGAAAAGGGTACCAAACATCCAAAAACATCCAAAAACATCCAAGGACTTTAATAATATTACAGAGGGGCATCATCAACGCGGTCATGGCTCATTCCCTTGTTCAGTGGAAATAACGAGAAGAGAAAGAGAAAAAAAGTTGATAATAATGTAATACGTTTCCTTCAACCAGGTTCCAACAGAGAAGAAATAATTGAGTACGTTGATAATACGGAGGAGTATTATTATATTAAAAGAGTCACGCTATATAATGCTAACGTTATATAACATCATTTGTATATAAATGGTTGGTTGTTATTGCTATATATCTGCTTGAGCATTCCATGTTTTGACGTTGCCTAGAATGGAATGTGGAACTCGAGCAGAAACTATTTTGTATGTGGCCTGTAGCCAACCTCGCGTAGCTCTCGTAGCTTCAGTTAGTTGTTTATAGCTGGAAGAGAGAACATGGCTAAGGGTCACTTTGTTTTAGATTGTCGGCTCGGCTACACAAAAGATACATACTGTGAAGATGCACAAGGAAAGGATATATATGAGAGACGAGTTTGGAAATGAAGGCCCCTCTCACTTTCCCTTTGAATATGTAACGCTAAAACGGACCATATATCCTAAAACACAATGCATATTGCATGATAGTGAAAGCTAAACAAGGTATCATCATATTGCACCTCGCTTTCTCTCTCTCTCTTTCGCTCCCATTCTTTTACTAGCTTTTCCCCATTTGCTTTCCATTCCAGCGCTGGCAGCAGAAATGAAGAGCTGAAGAGTTGCTCTCTGTGGATGTGGATACAATCGGAATATATGATACTTTCATCGGAAACCGTTGCAGTTCTCACATCTCACATCTCTCTGTACACAAAAAGAAAGTAGAGAGAAAGTGCTCTCGTTTCGTGGAGTGGAATCATTTCATTTTCTCTGTGGATGACAATATATGTATATATAAAAATTTTATATGGAAGAAAAGTATAAGGAACTGAACCGTGGTGGTGGAGGCGGCGGTGGTGTTGGAGGATGTGGATGCTTAGTGAAACATTGTAGTGAATGGAGAACTCATCGCGGAGAAGGAAATGAATATATCCATCTACACAGAGAGAAAAGACGAGGCAGGCATGCACACTTTATACATTATGGTTTTTGATTTGGGAAGCCCTTGTAAAATGTGAAGCAGTCTGGAATGAAATGTGGTGGTGGTGAAGGAGGAGAAAGATGCGAATGAGTGGTAAAGTCTCTCTCTCCCTCTCTCAAAACATGAGCCTTTTATAGCTCCCTATTTTGTATACATTCATATTCAACTGAGAGAAAAAAGGCTTTTCTCTTCTCGCGTTCTCTCCTCTTTTCTTTTTCACTTTATTTTGTGTCTTCCTTTCTCTTTCAGGGTTTACACTTTACTTTCATGTTATCCTATATGAATATGTTTGTGTATGTGTGTGGGGATTGTGGATGCGAATGTGAATCTTTTCAAGCTGGAGAAAAGGGATATTGGATATAATAATGCCGTCGTAGTTAGAAGTATGGGCATGGGACTGAGGGAACTCAAAGAGAGGAATCCTCGTCGTAATATATACCCTTAGCCTTGGCCCTCGTGATAGTTCGCTCCCTTGCCAAATTAGCTTTTTCCCTTTTTCTTCGAAAACTCTCACTCCGCTTTTCTCCTTTCTCTCATTCTCACTTCACTTTTCTGCTTCGTAGCATCCTTATTATTGTGTGTGGTAAGCTTTCAGCGTTGTTTGCTCATGTCGTGTTGTGAAATCACTGTTTTTATGTAGGGACTCCTCTTGCCGTGTTTACTACTAGCTTTGTTGTAATCTACATACTAACTCTCTACCAAACGTTAACAGTAGATTAGAATAGTTAGATTCCACCACTTATGAAACCAAAATTGTAGTTTTCTGTACAGAAAAGGAAATTGTTGTTGTTATTTTAAAACTTTATGTTAAAATCGTAGCATAATATTCAAAGGGCTTTCTTCAAAGACAAGTTGCTAGCGAAGTGGTAGTTACATTTATGTAAACAAGAACTTTTAGAAGGGTACTTTTAGTCACCCTAGTTAAGTGTAGTTGCACATGAGTGTGCATTTAATGGAGGAGAAACGTTTGTAGAAATCGGATTTGCAATTGCTCAACGCGACTATCAGTATTACATGGCAAATCCTGATGATCCTTTCCAAGGTAGGGGAGCTGTGAAGGTGGTTGCCATTGTGGATGTGGTATGTGATAATACAGCTAAAGTGTTCACATTTGACCTATTGACAACAGTAACTGAGTGGAAAGAAATATCTGGTTGACTAAAAATTTATATTTTTGCAACAATTTCAGATATTGGCAGCCATGCTCCTCTGTTTTTATGGGGTAAAATGGGTGACGCATGAGGAGCCGCTTGCAGATCAGCCATTCAGAGGACCGATAACCCTCGAGTCAGGTATTAATTTTTTACTTAAAATCTCAACTCAAAGCTGCCTTCTCCATTTTTAAAGTAAGAAAAATAACCTAGTTTTGTTGTATTCTAGTGATACGACATCAAGCAATCCTTATATGGACCTCTGTCATTATCGTGCATTCTATGCAATTGGTTATGTCGTTGGTTCTCCTTAGCGGAGTATACGATGTAAGTTAATAAAAATTAATTGAGTTAAAGCTCTAATTTACAAGAGTTAATTGCTTGAAATTTCAATTACGTAAATTGAATTTTCCAGGAGGATGCAGAAGATGCCTTGGGCAAGTGTCAAATGTGGTGGTGTAGCGCTCTAACCCTCTTCATGGTTCTCGCTTTGGAGGCTGCTGTTACTGGATACCTCATGCTGAATACATCAGGCATGCAGCCCATCTCTATGGCCATTTTCTTTCTCAAACTTATTTTCCGTCTTATCGCCGTCACGAATGTGAGAAAGTTTATGAAAAATCTGAAAAAAGCTCCCCCTTCCTCTGTTCACCAGAAAGTGTATATCAGGTCGAAAACTATTGGGCCACCTCCTTCAAACTATATTCGTTACTGAATCAACGGGATTCACTGTCATCAATGTTCATACTTAACAATCGATATGTAAAAACATACCAAGTAGACAACGCCGCAGGTTCCCCCTCCCCCTTCTTAGTCAGAAGTTGCAAAGTTTTAATGCAACTTCCATGTTTAGATATAACCTTACCACCATTTAAATGGAAATTCCACCTTTTCTTCCATTCTCACGAAAAACCTCTTATGTAAGTATTAAATTCTTTAAAAGAACAATCAGTTTTTCAATTTCTATTGTCAAAAATCTCTATACAGTATATAAATATATATACATCAATTGCAAAAATCTCAATCTCCGTTGTCGTCCAGATACGGGGAAAACTCTAATATTGGTGATTTTTTAATATTTTCCCATTCCATATTCGAGATGGTATCTTTCAACTGCTTTCACAAATTTTTACAAAAGAGAAAGAAAAAAAATTCCAGAGATTTTAAACGTGAAACGATACACACAAACAAACAAAGACATCATATAAATGTTTAAAACAAACTATACTGCATGATGACATTATTATACTATGTAGAAAAGTGTAGATTGTTATCAAATAGATTAGATTACCTACTTATACGCTATCAAAATAGAAATGATTTAGTAGAGAGCACAGAGTCGAGACTCAGAACCAGAACGGAGTGAAGGTTGGAGGGCATTCATGATCCGATTTAATATTAATGCATTTTTCTTGTTTCCTTAAAACTAAAAAGTTGTTTTTGAAAAGAAGGGAGAGAGCACGGTGTTCATTCTGTTTGTAAAGTTTTGGACGGGGACGGACAGATGACGGAGAGGTTTATCGAATATTCATGTTTTATATGAAGCATGGCTTGACATGATGACCTGCTGGAGGGTATTTTCTATGAATATTTTATTCCTTTATGTTACATTTTGAGAGAGAGACAAGAACAAGAAAGAGACAGAAGCACTGAAGCTGTTTTACGGGTCAGAAGATATGGAATTAGTTACTAATTAATACTGTCTCAAACCTAAATTTTTCAAACTTTGAAGTAATTAATGAGCGTATAAAACAGTTAAGATTTTATCTATAAGGTTGAAGATAGTAGAAAATCTTTCATAGGCGGTGATATTTTTAGCCGCTTTTCTTCTTCTCTGTTCTATCTCTATAAAATATGGACAAAAGCCTATTGAAAAACATTATATACGTGCATAAGTACACATACATAATATATAAATACATATACCGACATGCATATACCTGTGGTATGAAATGAATTACTTGTATATATACATTATAGTATACAAATACATACGTAATATGATATAAATATAACCATACGGAATTTTCAAACACCCATTTTCATGAAATTGTCGGCTGGCTGGCAAAACTAAATTGATTGAGTAGACATTTAGATGAACTACAGTGAAAGTATACTTTTACCATTTTATAAGTATCCACTAAGGATTTCACTTTGGAAGTTTAGTCATAATGGGGTTAGACTATTAGACTAGAATGAGATTGGATTTTGAGGATGACAAGATGAGAGACAAGATTTGTGAAGGGATATATATATAAATAAATAGAAAGGAGTTTATAAGTGGAAGAAAAAGTTTTACAATTTCAAGTTTTTGAATACAATGCAAGTATACGGAATGAAGGAAGAAATGTTGTGAATAGTTGAAATGGAGGCAAACAAATATCGACATAATCAACAAAAGTCTTCAGGACAAAGACATAATCCATAATATATAAAAATAAATATATAAATACACCTTATAAAACATGTAAATGCTTTTACAACATGAAGAAACGATCATTTCTTAAAAGCTGCTGCTTAAGGCACTTGTATGCATGTTTCATTCCAATCCAACACAACTTGCACTCTTTCTCTCTATTTTCCAGCCTTTGTGCGAATTAAATCGTATGGTTTTTACCTGCATGCTCATCTTATGTCTTATATATGCTGTGTACGTCTTTTTGTACAGGTTGTGTGTTTGAATTTAAAACTCATGATTTTTTT
>JAANSM010004785.1:0-10863 GCA_036850725.1 Orchesella villosa
CCTACTTTTCTGTTGTTCTCCTTCAGAAACCTTTAAATTGGTTGGGCTTGGTCGGTGTGACTAGTTTCACTGTAGCTTTGACCTCAACCGGTTCAGCTAAAGCTCAAACATTTTGGAACTCCCATCTCATGCTTCGCATCTAATCTAAAATTACAATTTATAACCATTTTCATGCCTCTCCCCTCTCTTGTCTCTTAAAAAAACCAACTTTGATGTTGAGTTGATACTTACGATTATTTTATGACTATTACTCCCACTCTACTGTGGTGCAGAATTGAAACAAAAAACAATGGTAAATTGTACCGCATTTGGCTTTCTTATCATATCATCATTTTCAACGATTGCCATGATCATCATCATCATTGAATTACACAGGCCAAGCATACACACGCAACAACACAAGCCAACCAGCTAACATTTTACACGGATAAGGGCTCACTCACTGCCTTGTCACATCACATCACGACAGCATCTCGAGAACCACAGGTCACATTTAGAGATTTAGAACAAAAGACTCATAAAAAGGACAGCACAATTGGAGTTTATGCTTGGAACAATCTGAAGGGGGAAAATATTATGTTGACCGTAGACACGAAATGTTAAAAAAAGTAGGACGTAGGATGTATACTTTCTAGTTTTTACCTACTGTATTTCATAGCAGCTTGGCTTGCTTTACCCCATAAAATGAATACACTATTCACCATACACATGGTGAAGACGCTTTCTTCTAACATCAACTCCACTCCATAACAGAATAGGATTATTGCTGGGTGTCACATTCAATGTTTTACAATGACAATAACGTCCAGAAACTACTTTTTGTCATATCTGATTTGGATTTACGATTGTCCACTGAATCCTCTAGAGTTGTTTGGCATCCTTGTGGACAATAAGAAAAACAAGCATTTTGAATCCATTAAAAATTCAAGAACAAACGTAATTTCATATTTCTTTCCCTCTTACGTAAAATCTCATCTAGTGGGTAGTTATGAAAAAGTAAAATGTGAGAATTGTACCACAAGAAGACTCCATACGTTGTTTTCTCACTTTTTAAAATAGACAGAAAGAACCCTGCCGACCGACACCGGGATGACTGTTAACTCTTATGCCCGAAGGCATCATGATCCTACCTTCTTCCTCAGCATCTCATCATTCCTACTTTAGAGAGTTCACATTTACTTACGCATAGAAAGGTACAACATTTTCTGGACAACTCAACTCACGTTGCTTAACTGAACCCGAACGTAGTTGCAGTGATATTTTAGTAGAGAAGCCTTCATACATGACACAGACCTAAAGTAATTTCTATTTGTTATACCCACACTGTACTGAATCATACCAGAAAAAAGAACAGAGCCATCAGGAATAAAAACATCTAAGGGACTCCATAAGTTTTCACTATTTCCTATGTTTCTCCTGTATACTTCTACTTCATACAATGTTTCTACTAAAACATATAAACTTAAAGTACTTAATTTCGTCGGAAAAAAGACTTTACGACGATTGGAGGGAATACTGGAACGTACATGTATTTTTTTAATTTGCCTTCGCTTTCTTGAGAGAAACGTTAGTGTTAAAGAGCCCAGCCCAGGCCATGGCATGCATGTGAGAATCTAAATGGAACTGTTCTAAAGAAACCAAAGACACACGTTCACATTCCCATTCCTATTAGAGAACCAAGTTCATCTTCAGCATCAACCGTACAAATTATTCACATGTGAGAATACTTTTTTCATCTCTCCTAAAAATTATGTTTATGTAAGTAACAAAGTTAACAACCCGAAAGAACTAACAGAATATTAAATCCTTCAGTTCGTACTCAATACTCACATAATTTTCCAATGTGATTATACACAGAACAGAGTTAGAGTGAAGTGAAAGACATAAACGTTTTCAAGGGGTATCTGTTCTTTGAGTTTCAATACGATCATAAACTTCCTTTTTTAACCTACTCACTCAACCAATTTATATTGTATATATGCGTCTGTCTGACAAAATGCATCAATTTGGAGAACATCATGCAACAAAATGCAACAACCTCTGGCTAAATAGGAACCTTTCATTTCACTATGCTTGAAGATGAGATGCACTCATGCAGTTTGACGTTCAATGTTCAAGAGCGAACGATGAAAATCGAAAGGGTAACATATATGTATGCATCGCCGAGGGCACTTAAGGGAATCACATCAACCCAGTATGATGTACGATCTACCATACAATTTGTGTTTTTATCAAGCAAAAAATATCTTAACTGCAACTTCTTCTGAACCCTTCCGTTTCTTCTTTGTTATGATGATACATCAGAAAAGTTTTTAAAGACATTGCTCAGCTTTGGAGTGTCTGAAGGAGGAAGACTAGCAAAGAAAAGGAACATTGGTGCACTGTAATTGTGATTTTTAGATAGTAATTGTAAGGCAACTCCAGAAAAAAACACTTCTCACACACAAGAAGAGAGGAAGCCGGTGAGTTGAGAAGGTACATTTATACTGCACTTTGTTACGTACCTACCCTGTCGCCTGACACGTTATTACATATTAGTAAGCAGGAAAGGGGAAAATGCATGATACCAATTGAGCCATGTTTTATTCCGCAATAATACTCAATTTAACAAGTACTTTCCCAATAAGAATCTTTATAACAATCCCTTAAAAAATGGAATACATTTTCGGTTCCGTCAACCATATGGCATTTTTCTTGAAAATTCACTTATCGAGAACGTTTCAAGCAACTCCTCTACTGGGCAGGGGAACTTAGATATGAAACGAAACTGAGCTACTCATTCCAAGAATTCTTCCATTACATTTGTCAAAAAGCAAGAGTGTGTAATAAAAAATGTTTTTATGCACTTCAACTATCAGCCTTTAGTTTGACTCAGCACTTGTCTTGGTACAAAATACGACTAATCTACATACATACACATGTGAATATGAGAGTATGACTATAGTTATACAATCATAAAGTTGTGTTTAAAACTTTAACTCCTTTCCAAAATGATGGTTTCCGAAAACCATCTTAACTGACTTGACTATATTATGTTCTTTCCTTCTCAGTACTTTTATATTCAACTTCTTGCAAGTTCCTAATGAATACATGAAGAATATTCTCAAGCTCTCTCGTATTTTATGCTTGTCATCTGACGCTTTTAACATTTAAAGGTCGAGATTTTAATTTGTGCTTCCCCTTTGCTTTTCAAACACTCTACGTTCTCATCCCATTAACTTTACATCATTCACGCATGTACATCTTCAATGTTACTTATTTACGGCTGAGTATATAAGCGAAGTGAGCGATTCTCTTTTACGAATCACGAAATGGGACATATAGTATCACATCACAAACGGCATGGCAGAGTACCATCATCACATCGAAAATTGACAATCAAAAGAACTCGAAAGTATACCAAGAACTGTGTTTTCCAAGTCTTCCTCATTGGTGAATGAATGCCGTATATATTATTATGATCGCGGATCGTGGTCAGATTTTATGGATATGTGGCTTTGACTTGAATAATATCACCATTTCATTTTGAGCTTAGGGAAACTCTATATTGGCTTAGACAGACAAGAACGAGGTCCAGCGTTTTCGGGCGCACATTGCATTTCCTCAAATATAATTCCAGAAAGGCAGTAAAAGATTACGACAAATGTTTATTATAGTTAACTTGTTACATACAAATATCCCCTAAAAAGGGAGAAGCATGGGAGTACATATTGTACGTGTGTACTTACGATACAGCATTATTACTAGTACAAAACCAGACCGTGTCCCTATAAGGCTCATTGAAGACTATACTTTCTGCGTATATTTTTGACCGCACATATGTAATCATGGAATCACATTTTCCAAATCCCATGAAACAATAAAGTGACCTTTTCCATATGAAATTGATACATGCCACATAAATCTCAATTTCTCTTCTGCCATTTTATTGAATTCAACGTTGAGCCACAAAGTCATATACTGTGCTCTTGTTAGCCAGATTGCTTGTGGGTAAAAAATCAGGGGTGTAGTGTAATGATGATATAGTATAAAGCCCAAGGAAGTTTCGATGTCCACTTCTCTCTCAGTTTAATATTAGCTATCCCTATTTTCTTTTCCCTTTTTAGCCATACTTTGCACGTCGTTCTCGTTCCTTTTTCCAAAAACTAAGTCGAAAACGTAGAGAAAGATGAGGCTGAAGTGAACCGGGAGACGCCATCAGCCCATGTCCCTAGTGATTGACTTTATTATTTGGCAAAGTAAAGTGACTACGAATATTTGATGAGTATAGCGATGATGTACACTGTGGTTGGTACATACTTTTCAAAAGTAAGTGTGTAGTTAGTCAACCAACCTACTTACTCAATGGACCTAAAGGAAAAACTTCATATTATCATCATTCCATGATATATGATGAATCTTTAGAGAGCTCCTGTGGCCCCGATTTATGATTGTACGTAGGTAAATACATGATTTCTCGTTCTGTCCCACGACATTCACATATATGAATTCCCCTCCAGCAGAAAAAACAAAGTGTGGCTCGAGCAAAGACATAATGTTGAATTCCCGAAATAACCTATCCCATTCAATATTCCATCCAAATTCGTAATCCGATACATGAAATATTAAAACGATAAAAGAACAAGAGCGAAATGTATATTATGACATAAGGCAGCCAGGAGAAAGAAAGATAGCAAATTGCAAAAAGTCAACTAACAAAGCCCTCGGAAAATGAACTGACCATTATTCAGTTGGTTTGTATTACCAACCACCATCACATTACACCACCATTGAAAAGTCAACTCAATAAATTTCCTAGTAAAATGGATGATACAGATCACATCACATGTTATAATATGTATCCATTTTCAATCACACTTCTAGTAAACCACTTCATTTCTAGTTGCGCCCTTTTCTCGTCTTTCTTTCCAACGTATTTATTGCAACAGCGATTTTTACTAGCTGCTGGCTGGTTATGGCACCCAATAATCAATAGCCATTAAAAACATAATATATTTTAAGCAGCACTAACTCAGACAGTGAAAAAAGAGAGAAGCTAACAAGTAAAGTTTAAAAGCATACAAAGAGAGAAAAGTGTGTATATTTTAGAGAGGCAGTCCAATTCTTCTTGTGTACATTTTTGAACTCATCCTTCTCTTCAAAAACTCTACTCAAAGCACGTACAGACGACAGCGGAATATGAATTGCCCCTTTTCTCTTTAGCTTTGGTATTCCACCGTTTTCCCTAGGCTTGAGATGGTATACACATAATCGTATCCACTCTATTTGATCTACGTAGGTAAACTTTTGTGTAGTGCACACGCTGTGTATACTGATGTACAATGTACGTACATATTATGTATAAAAATTGTGTTAAATCTTCGAACGCAAAGTAAACATTGGAAACTATAGCGTGTGGAAATTCCATTCGAGATATAAGGACGGATCTACAGCTGCTTGCTCTTCTTGACGACTTTCCAGTTCTATTCCATCCATAACCGTGGTTAGAGAAGAGAACAACACACTACTAGAAGACAGACTCACTTTTTTCATGTCAGTTGAGGTCTTTGAGTCTTTGGCTTAACTGGTAAGGAAGGAGAAGCAATATTTATTCAATGGCAGTACTGTATCGGCTTTGGCTTTCGGTTGGTTGTAGCGGCAGCAGAAGCATCTTTAGCGTTAATAAGTTAGGTTTTTTGGACAAGACACGAGTAAAAAAGGGGCAAAATACATATTAGGCAGTGTGAATATCTGTATCTGCATTGCATTCAGAAACAGTATATACACACTCTTTTCTATCTATACATAATATGCGCTCATCTGAAATAATCACTGGGCTCAAGCACAGCCAGTTGTCAGCAGTAAATCCTTATCTCAACTTTCGTTTTTTCTCCCTTCTTCCTCCATATAGTATGCAGCTCAGCTTCCCGAAATATATTCTATGTTTCGTTATGTCAGAGTTTTTCTTCCCCTTTAACTTCCTAAAGCAGCAGCTGAAGAAGAGACTTCCCCCATTTTATTCTTAGCTTTTAATTGCATATTTTCAATTTGACAAAACTACACATAAATAGGTGGACGGAACGAATGAGGTTATGGATGAAATGGAAGGCAAAAGAGAAGCGAGTACATATGACTGTAAAAGTCTTGTTTGATTTTTTTTTACTAAGAGATCATTTCGTGAGTGAGTCGTAGCCCCCTTCTATACAAAATGCTGTGTTGTTTAGCTTTCCATGTCAAAATACTAATCTTATTGCTAATTCTCATTCACAAAATCTCTCTTTTAGTGATTTCCTATTTGTGCATTCTTTCCCATAATTTTCTCATTCTCCTCGGGCATGTTTGCACCCTATTATTATCCAGTTGCATATTATATAATGTTCCATGTATATGACGGAAGGGAGATGAGAAATATGTAATAGCGTGCAGTGTTTTCATTCGCGTCCGCATCAGGAAGGAATCGATCCCATCCTGAGCATCATTCTTATTTGAACCGTAAAAAATATATGTACATAAAGTAGAAACTGGAAAGATTGCTTTATTGCTGTTACATGCTGGTTAAGTATGAATAATATATGATTCTTTGACACTGAAATATTTTTGTTATGACTATCCCTTATCTTATTAAACAGTTAGGGTAGACTACGAAATTGTGGGATTTTATATTTTGTATTAATCCTTTCGTCTTGCAGAATTAAATACTAGAAGCTATTTTTTTGCATGGGGGATTAGTTTTGGGTACAAAAAGTTGTGATTTTCATCATAATTATTAAATATTTTAACAAAAATGTCACATCTCTTACTGTAACTGACTGAACGTAAAATCTCTTACCAAGTATATAGTGTTTTCTTCATTAATTCAAGCAAAATTTTCTGGAACACTACCCCTTGCCTTAAGTACTTGCGGTACAATTTGGATTAACAACAAGATGTGATTCCCAGAGAAATATTTCCATTTATACACGGCAAAGCAGATATTCAATACAAATACAAGCCATCAGATGAACCACAAGTACTTTACCACACTATACTACCATGAATTTGCCATTGGAATTCGCCTTCACTATAAAAATCTTTAAATACAAAGCCACTATTTCATTTCAATTGCGTTTTCAATCTCGTCCTACTGGAAGAATGGCAATCGTAAAGTTCAAAAGCATTCTTCTGAACTACACACAGTAAAAACCTTTCACAAAGCTTATCTTCATCCTCTATATAGTATTTCACTTTACTGTATTAAACAAGAATGCAAAGGCAATGAAACCTTTCGATGACATGATGATGATGATATGGTAAATAGAGCACACAAAACGCATTCTTTTCATCATTTCATCTTTGAGCAATAAAAAAATTGTGGCTTAAATAGCTGCAAACGTTTTTTTCATTCTCGTTTTATATCCCATTGTAATTCAATCTATGAAGAGATCTCAAACGGTCTGAATAACATGAGAGTGATAATGTAAGATAGAAGAGTCACAACAAAGAGCGGTGAAGCTTAGCCCTCATCATTTGCTGAGCTTCTATCTACTGTTTGTAGACCTAAGCATATTTTGCGTACAATATTTTACTTCCAGGGTTAACATCTGTGAAGATATGCGTACTTAATTTAATCATGCAAAGAAAACCAAGCCGCTATGAACAAGCGTTTACATATTGTGTTACCCTTGGACTGAATAAAAATATTGTGGAAGCTGAATGTGATTTGAGTTTCATGTATGGAGAATGTACTTCCAATCTAAAGCAATTGTATATGCACATGAATAAATATGTGAGCTACTTTACAAAGGTAGTAGTCGCAGCACGAGAATTATTATGAATACCCGAAGGCCCGAACAAGCATGCTGATTTATTTTTATATCCAAGATACATATTGATTCTTGAATAAATGAGGATCTCCAACGTATATTTTAATTTGCTAATGCAGCATCATTAATTCGTATAATTATAGTTCAGTCTACTGAATAAAAATAACTTGAACTGAGAGTCCTGCTGTAGCTATGTTTAAATTGACAAAGGTCAAGTCATCATGATTAATAAATGCCTTTCACATGCACACAGATTTTGAAATGTTTAATAAAGAAAGACATCAGCAGATTTCACGACGAAAAGTATTTAGTAAGAACTACGATGTAAGTATAGATTGAGGGCCATCATGATTAACAAGAGCTATTGTTTCGATCATGCGACCTCGGTCTTTTCATGAAGATATTTAGGCAGCTAAATGTGATTTTTTATTATGCTGGTTGCTGGTGTGATCTCTGATGTGCCTTACAACTCAAAAATACTGCCGCTAGGTTGGTGATGATAATGAAGCCTTCAATCCTAAAGGGTCTCTCAACAAAATGGAAATTATCTCGCCTATATGAATGTATTCCTATATATCCTCCATCTTTCGCAATGCAATTTAAACCCTTTTTTCCTTTTGTTATTTTCATCATTATCATCCTTTTTGCTTTTCCAAAGCAAATACATATTATACATTCCGTACTTTATGTAATTGAATAGGCCATAGTGAAAGGCAGCATATCAGTTACTTCCTCTTTTCCTTATCGTGAGAATGAATAGTAGCACACAAAGCCGAAAACGTTTTCTTTTCACATTTTTAGCTTAATCAAAACTCTCTCATACTCATAAACAGCAGTTCTAGATCCTTCAGCCTTTAGAAAAGATGAAAACTGACTGCAGAGTGGTCTGCTTTTATAACATGAAAAAATGGGAAATGAATAATATGCTAACTTACACATAGTAGCTAGCAAAGTGATGGAGCACACAATATGCTGCTGTATTCATCATTCAAATCACATCTCGTTCTCTTTCTTACATCCGCACACGCATAGAGAAGTCAACTCTAGTTCTGCTAGTAGCACAAAACGCTCTCATGAAAACTTTTACTTTTCCATCCAAGAGTAATTTCTTACTCAGATCTGAAGTGGTGGTCCCTGCTATTTTAGCTTCAAAAACTACAAAACATAAGTATGTGCCTAATAACAGTAATAAACCTTCAATTTACTACTTACTATTTACTATGTGTGAACTGCTAGTGAACATTTTAGTTGTTTTCAGTTTCATACAGCATAATTAAAATCTTATTCCAAACTATTCCATTCACATGTACTTTTATGTAGCTTTTATTTCAACATCCCTTAATTTACAAAAAAATAGTCCATACAAATTTTGAAGAAACAAAAGTTTGCAATAAATTATATTAAACAGAAGAGCATACGATTTCTTCGTTTATAAGTTTCTTTCTGCTTCTACTTGTCAATTGCCATTTTCTTCCGAGCGTCTTTTGGTCTAGCTTTAGCAATAAGACGTTCGCTTTTGAATGAAACAAGAAACAGCTACACCACTGCTTTGACCCTTTTTTGCTTTGATGATAGCGTTATCTCAATGAGTTAAAGAAAAGAAAAGTTTGAGCAGGAATTATTCACATAAAAGGCGGTGAGAAAATTGTTTAAAAGTGATTTGGTTGATATAAAAAGAAAAAAAGTGGCCTCTTGTGTTTGTTTGTTGTTGTAACCCTTCTTCACTTTTTATCTAGCTATTCATTCGCTCCATTCATTGATAGAAATAATTTCCATTCAATTACTTAACTTCTTCACAACTTTTTCTTGCAGTTCTTCCATCCTTATCCATATGCCCAACATTCAACATTTGTACGGAGATGCTTTAAGGAAAGTAAATAGACCTGCAACCAACTCGTTGGCTTCTGCCCCCAATAAGTAAAGAATGAAAAAAAATATTAAAAAAGCCAGCGAAAATACTTAATTTATGTGAACATTCGTTTCAACTTGCAAGTCAGATACAGAAAAAGACTTGTGTTAATTGCATATTTAGAACGGTTCCACTCACTCTCGTACAGACATACGCATAGCGCAAAATTGGAGAAAAGCTCTTTGAAAAGTTAAAATGGTGATAAAAAGAGGCTGTAAATAAGTATATAATCTCAAATTTCTCAAAGTGAAGGAGGAATAATAAACAGGGAGTAAATATAAAGCTTTACTCACTCTCTTCTCAACTTTAATCTAAGCAGCATACTTTCATTTAGGTACAGTAGGTGCTTGTGTCTGTTGTGTGATAATGGATCTTTTTAGGTATCCATTTAATAAATGAGTTTGAGATTAAGAATGTCCAACTTGTATTCATTCAGCACATTTTTCTGTGCACAACCAGAAGCAGTGCAACCTGCTATTACGTTTACGTATAGCATAATATAAAGTTTCACTGCTTGCTGCTGCTGATCATGATGACTATCAAGTATGAAGAGTTTCGAGTTTGGTATAAACTATTCTACTTTGCATTATAGTTACATATAAGTTAGTCAAGCCATATTCAAATATGCATTATAGAGATATAATTATCCTAAGCAGGCTGAATCGAGCAAAAGTGGACTCAAGGCTGGATTTATTTGCTGGATATTATATAAGATGAATAACAAGAGATAATGCATGCGTGCTTCTGCTCCTGCTGCTGAAGAACAAGAACCTGTTGATGAATGATTGACTGACCGACTCTGTTTCTTTAGCTTGAGCTTTTTGTTTTGTAAGCCGTAATGGGTACGAACATTTGCGTTTGTATGTATGACTGGATTTGATGCAATCAGTTTCTTCAAAATAATTACAGCCCATGTCTTCCATTATCAGTACTCGTACGCCCAGCTTTCTTGGCGAGCGGACTTGAAAACCATGTGTCGAGTCCGGGACCAGAAGTTGGCTAGGTGGGTTCGTCTTTTGTTCAAGTGTAGCTTTTTATACTGTTGTTTGTTTGATGCCACTACAAATATGCAAATGTGCTTGATGTTCTTGACGCTGTGTTCTCAAGATAGAAAAATCATGGAGGAAGAAGAGATTGAAAAAATTGATAGGAAATGCTCACAGCGAGAAAGGG
>JAANSM010004786.1:0-10861 GCA_036850725.1 Orchesella villosa
CAATTTGGCACAAAACAAGAGTTTGCAGGTATAGTCATAAATTCACTTTCAATTTATAATTTATTAACCACAATGCAGGGAAACAAATCAAGACACGAAAATCATTATATTGTATCGATGTCGATGAGAGATTGCAACATGGCTTTTAATCATTTTTTCTAAACGTCTTCAATTTATATCCCGAAGCCAGAAGCAGCAGAATTAAATAATAGTTTATATGAAAGCTTCCATTTTATTTACATAACTTTGAAAATCATAGAGCTCGATCACTCTTCGAGATCGAAGCAAACAAAACCTGATTTGCGAATGAAGACAAGTAGCCAAATTCTGATATAGAAAATATTGCAATGAAAGGAATTCACAACGTATTATAATCTGAATTGGAGAGAGGAAGCTTTTATTTCCCTCTGACAGACACGACATGACATAAAACATTCCTTGACCAATATATTACAGAATGTAATCGTCTCTATTAAAACAACCCTCTGCCGACGTACTATACCTACCAATCAATTATAAAAATGTGAATTGGAAGAGTCAAAGTAAGCAACCCGTTTATGCAAGTTTGTGCACATATTAAGCATATATGCACAACGTAACATGAAATATCTACTCATCAGGCTTTCACTTTACAATAGCCAATTTGCATTATCATCCACCATCATCGTCAACATAATCATTACCATTATCATCACGGCATCAAAGTGACAGTGCCAAAAAAAATCGTAATCAGCTCACAGTTTCTTTTATTGTTGGTGCAATGTAATAATAATATAATATGTGCAGATGTCCTCTTGTTACCTGTAAGTTTTAAGGTTAAAGAGATTCTTTCGAAAATTTTACTGTATAATATGTAATCTAAAACATTCTAAATTCAATGTAACATTTTAGCATTCCTTTTTGATTATATAGGTATAAAAAAATCTATTTTAAAAAACCCCAAAAAGTAAATGACTTAATTTATCGAGTTATATATGATTCTACTCGAATACCAAATACCACAAAGGGAAAAGAAGGGAATATATAAGACGATAATTTTTTGTGGATCAGTTGTGAGTGCAACCGCAAACATTTTGGTATAAAATATATATTTATATGGAGATGTCAAGGGATATTTTATAAGGGAAGTTGGATTGGAGTTGAGTATAGTTCACAAGAACACACAATTTTCCCTCTATGCTCATCGCATTGCGTGACATGTCCAATCATTCTTTAAATGCTGGTAAATTACGTGCGCTAGACATGACATTTGCAGTGTTTAATGGCTTCTGAGGATGATCATCACATCATATTATCGTGATCATATCTGGCCATAAGCCTTTTGTATAGCTATATTGCATATATACACTTTGTACAAAATTACTTATTACAATGTATTTTGTACTTGTGACAACATGTGAGAAATTCACACATGAATTTATAGAATAATACACAATATTTTTTGTGGTCTTATTTTCTAAAATTGCCATAATAAAATCGTGTGCAATATAAACTAATACATCATCATCAGCACCAGCACATGACATTTGGGCTTGTTTTAGTAAAATATTTTTTTTGCTCAATAATAACTGTGATTTCGTTTTACCAACTTCCGGAAAAAAGATTTACACACACGATTTCCATTTAAGTATATAGATACATTAAATTAAATTCCTTTTATTTGTTTTTTATCATCAATCAAGTCACTCAGCCAATTGCTTTTATCAAGATGAAAAAAGTCAAACATGTAATATTATTCTATACGCTTATATGAATTAGGGAGGAAGATGAGTTTAACAAAATGCATGACACACGAATGCTCTAACGGAAGGGACGAAAACGGAACGGATCTCGCGATGAAACAGTAAACTTTAATTATATGGATGTAAATGTATTAATATGTTACAGATTGTGAACACAACGCACAGCGCACACCACATCCCATATCATATGATATTATCGTATATATGGGAGTCAGGTAGTCAGCAGTGGACCTTCTACCTTCCGGTCTGTATCTCTACTTTTTTACACGAAGGAAGAAGGTAGGGCAGGGTGCACACACAAACATGCAGGTGTGCAACATGGCATATGGCTACCTGTTCTTGTGTGAATTAACTAACGCATTCAACTCTCGTCTCTTCTGCTCACCAACAAAAAAGAGTGGTGCTAGTTTATTGTAACTTGCTGTCATTCTTCCCTAGTTTCAAAAAATGCTGAATGGGTAGTCCAATTACAACTGCAGTTTAATACTTTTTTACGTGCCTTGTTATGATGTGACATGTAGTGCATACGAACAGCGAATAATAGCCTAATTTATAGGGTTAGTATATAGTATCCATATACGTGAGTCGTATTCGCATAATATAAAATGAACAAGCAGATGAAAGGATGTGCAACAATCACACACACACACACACCTTTTCTTCTTCCCCTGCCACTCATTCCAATAACAATAGCATATTATACATTGTTTCCCCATATAACACAACACAAACAGAGACAGTTTCTACATATGTTTTCACTCCCAAATTATTCCAAAGATTTATATCTTTTTTTTCTCTCACATTATCGAACGCACTATACTATATACAACAGCTACCGTGCTGCTAATAAACTGGGAGAATTTGAGGTGATGTTGATGTAGATGATATCAATCATAAAATACCATTACAATCATTGACATTCATTCCAAATTCCAAATGTGTGAAAACTATTGTGTGTGTGGGAGAGAGAGAAAGAGAAATACCGTTGGNTGTGTGAAAACTATTGTGTGTGTGGGAGAGAGAGAAAGAGAAATACCGTTGGATTGAGTGAGCGAGATGAAATCAAATAGATTAGGCATGACACCGTTATGACAGCCAACAAAACTATATGAACTATATGGTCAGTAGGGCTGGGATAATATTTTTTGCACACAAGTTGTCATTAGCATTCACATTTGTAGTTTGTAAAAGTCTAATAAAATTAGACAGGGGTGAAATGGATCTATAAAATTGTGTTCTCTCTCGGTCCGTGCGTGTGTAACACTGACCTGCTAAAACGAAATAAAATCAAATTGCTCACTCACACAAAATAACGTTGTGCACACACACCAGTTAGTATTATATCAAGCGTCTCATCATTGCCATATCATCAAAGCATATTGTAATTTGCAACACATTTCATTTGGGAATATGAAGCCGGATCAATAATAGGCAGCTCAGTTACATGTCAGAATTGTCAGGAACAAAGTCTCTCGTGTATCATATTTCACACACAAAACTGATACTTCGTGTTTCCTCATAAATGAATCACCTATATATTATTATTTGTTATTGTAGAAAATGCGTGTTCATCTGTTCATCTTCATAGTGTTTTTTAGAAAGGGGATCGGATGCTGAAAATATATGAATGTGTGTGTTTTTTTTGTGTGGTTATGATAATGATGATGGACGCCTCTCTGGTTCTGGTATTTTTGAGGCTATATATGACAATGAATTTATTTTATATGATGGGGCGATGTGATGATGAAATGTTTTTTTATATGATGGATCGATAATTCGACGTAAAAACAAATTTTGTCTTATTTTGACTGGCTTTGGCTATCAGGTCGTTTTTCAAAACGAAAGTTTTTTTCTGTTAAAAGTTGGAAAACTCCAAATTATATCTGCAGTAGCAAATTTTGCGTAATTTTATAATGAAATGGATATTTATTTTAGAATTTAAGCACAGTTTTAATAACATAAAGTAAATTAGAAAGTAATTTGTCAAAGAGGTCATGAGATCTAAAAGGAACAACTGTGAGCTGAACTTATATGCATATTGCATACAAAAACAAAACCGGCAGTATTTTAGACAAGGTAGGTATAGCTTAGCTATTCGCCACGCTGGAGGCAGATGTTTCAACGAAAATAAGAGAGCTTTCTCATAACCAGGCTTTACTTTCCCGGGTTCTCTCTATAAAAAGTGTAGGGAAGAAGACTCTGTGTAGCTTATAACATGTTATTTACTTCACATCAAAAGTACATTTTTGCTCTTGGCGCAGATAAGTACACACAAACGCTGTTCTGTTCTTTGGTACGAAAAATGGGACGCTTACTTTGGGTCTTTGGCTGAGTGAACAAAAGTGAAAGAGTGAATGGAAAAGGAAATAGTGGAAAAGCAGTGTACCGAAAGGCTTCCTAGTATAGACCCAGCCTATAGCCTGATCTCCAGCCGCCAGGCCAGACCAGCCCAACATTGCTTTCTCTTTCATGCTGGTTCTCTTGTTGGGATATAATTAAAGTAGACTAAAAAGAGAGGGAAAGAAGAGAGAACACCCGTCATCGTTTGGAATAGTACAATCGCCGGACAACTCCAGAACTCCAGATGGGTTGGCCTATTTCAAATCCAATGCACCACAAGCTCACTTCCCGCTGGAAGCCCCTGACAGCTTTTTCCACTACTTTTTTTCCTTTCGCTCTTCTCCAACCATTCCCAAACTTTCTCCCTGGAACACAGGGACGTGTTATATAACGCAGGGCAGAGAGCGGATGTGGGGGAAAACATTATCACAGAAAAAGCAGATCAGCTCATTCAGACACTTTTGCATTTATTCTTTTTGCTTTTACTCGTTCTACTATTTTTTTCTGTTAGGTATTTTCTTCATTCTATTCCATATTCCTTGCCATTCAAGATTACTGGAGAAAAGAGTTTAACCTCCATTCTGAAAGGAGAAAGAACGGAAATGGATCCTATACTTTCCCTAGAGGTTTTCCGCTTGTTAAAGATTGCGTAGCTTTTTTCTATATCATCATCATCATCTTGGGAAATATGCAAACTTTTGGTTCGCCTTGCCCCTTTCTAATGCTATTATAGCTATACTATGCTTGTTCTCGATAACGCAGGGCAGAGAGCGGATGTGGGGGAAAACATTATCACAGAAAAAGCAGATCAGCTCATTCAGACACTTTTGCATTTATTCTTCTTGCTTTTACTCCTTCTACTATTTTTTCTTTAGGTATTTTCTTCATTCTATTCCATATTCCATGCCATTCAAGATTACTGGAGAAACTCGAGTTTAACCTCTATTCTGAAAGGAGAAAGAACGGAAATGGATCCTACTTTCCCTAGAGGTTTTCCGCTACTCTTGTTAAAGATTGCGTAGCTTTTTTCTATATCATCATCATCATCTTGGGAAATATGCAAACTTTTGGTTCGCCTTGCCCCTTTCTAATGCTATTATAGCTACTATGCTTGTTCTCGTTACCAAAATAGCATATAGCTATCATCATGACATATTATATACTTGTCTGAAGGAAGAGAAATGTATACCCCCATTTTGAGGGTCTTCATCATGTCATCATCATATCACTGGCAAGGATGTAATTTCAGGAATAATCATAATGAAAAGAAGTCCTATTAAGTAGCCCCAATTCTCCAGACAGTCTACTCTATGAACTGACTCTTCTTCCTTTTCTCTTCTCTTTTCCATATTATCTTCCTTTTTCTCGGTAAAAATAGCTGAGCACGTTTAAGGTTTCTTCATGTCCAGAGTCCAGATGCTCCACTTTTAAAGGGCTTTTCGTGCGTCAGCTTTTGTAAAACAAACCTTTCCAACGAGCGAGCATAACGAGTCCCAACCTAACTGAATGATCAGATGAAATTCAATATCTTGCTTCACCCACTCACCTACTCACTTGGCCATCACAATCACATGTATCAGGTTTCATTTTTTATCCTTACCCTTATGCCCAAACCTAACTGAATACTCAGATGAAATTCAATATCTTGCTTCACCCACTCACCTACTCACTTGGCCATCACAATCACATGTATCAGGTTTCATTTTTTATCCTTACCCTTATGCCCTTATCTACATAATTTTACACCGTTTCAAATCCAAAATACATGAAAAACACTACATTTAACTGTTAAAATGACTATATTACGTAAACGTCCTATTTAAATACCTTTTTTTCTCACTATCACCCAGACTAATCAACATTTCAGTCGCAATCCGTCCGCTTATCGCTGTTTACATTTTATATTTTATGTTTATGTATAATATACACACAAGACTTTTTTTAATGTTGATGATGGCATAATGAAAATGAATGTCAAAAAATTACATTTATTTACAAATCATGGTCACATCCTAATCTCTTTTCGCACGCTTATATAATATCTCCATCACCATTACACTAATATATGGGAGCCGTGCGCTAGGTTTATTGCCAAAAAAAGTTGCGTATATACTTTTATTGCGCTTTATCCTCTGCTCCTATAAAATACCGTAGTAATGGTGAATGGTGGGGCATTGTACATTTTAAATTTCTTAAAGTCATCCCAGCATGACTTTATCAGAAGGTGAGACGAGACAAGGAGACAAGACCAAGTGTTTTTTTGCGAATTTTACTTTGAACTGATAACGATAACGATAAAATACAATGCAGAAAAGGCATTGTCCTTTACATAATATAATATTTAACACGGTCTTATTTGTTTTTAAGTGGGTGTATGCGTAGGTACGGATGTTGGATTTGAATGTAGGACCACTTAGCTCTTTTACTCCTACTCTTTTTAGCTTTTTCGATTTGGAGGTTATAAAAAAGCATGGTCATCGTGACTAATTTGAAACATTAACTTTATTTTACTTTATCACTCAAATAAAAGAGCTACACTTTGTACACCATGTAAAGTATACGTACAATGTAAAATTCATTCATTCTTGTTCGATTAATATAACAAAAATGGCAGAAAAGAAAAATAATATTGATGAACTAGACATGAAAAAAAGCAATTTCACTCAAGAAGCTATAAAAAGCCTGAAGGTTGATGGTTGATTCTTATAGGCTTTTCTGTATCAACAAAGAAAATATACTTGTCTGAGAAGCACTTTATGTCTAAAAGGAGCAAATGAATGAATGAGTTGAGATGACTGCAAAAGTGCACTTGAGCTCGTGAGAACGCTCATTAATTAATTGGGTCAATATTACGTTCTTTCTACGTCCACTCCATCCTTTTTATATTTATATCGCATATTTCATTCCTATTCATAAGTTTATAGCAATATGATTTGATATAGTGAGATTCATGAATAAAAATGAATGAGCAGCTGTAGTTTTAGTGATTATAGAACTAAACTGAAAACTGAGTCAGCTTGATATTGCAAAAGACAAAAGAACATGAGAAAAAACTTTGGTGATAGAAAGAATTATTCTAGACGAAAATTGGATGCGTATTTGCAATTTGTTTATGCATATAAAAATAGCTAATTTTTCTATGATTGAAGTATAAAATCAACATACCTTGTTGGCATTCCCACTACTCGAGTCTTCTGAAATGTTTGGCCTTGTTGTCGTAAAGTACAACACTCCACATAACCATATCACAGCTACAAGAATAAATACTTTTGTGTTACGTTTCAGAAACATTTTGGCGATGTTTTCCTTTTCAAATGTGTTTTGGATGGAGAAGTATCTCTCTAAGTTTTTAGAGATGAATATTGATAATTGATGTAAGAAAAAGAGTTTCCTTCTTTTGTCTTGAGGTTATATTTTTGTGTTTTTTGGCCTCTATTGTGTTTTTGGGTACAGCCAGTAAAAACTGATGATAATGGGGGGATGCGTTATTTTCTTAATCTGCATGTACAAATCCATTCAAAAATGAGCTGGGTTGATGTTGATTTGATGTCTCCTGTGGCCTGGTGTAATAATCGCAAATTTTTTTTTTTTGGAAAAATTAAAGTTGGCAAGGAAGAGTTGTTTGGTTATGTTATCGCCGGTGCTGAATGCTGATGACGATGATAGATAAAGTGAATGTGCTGCTATTACATAAAGTACGATTCTCCAAGGACCTGGAAATAGAAGTAGAGAAAAACACAACTTTTATAATTAAATTATCTCATAGATTGAAGATTGCATCAAAAATTATTATGCTCTAAAGCGGTGGTTACACAAACCAAAGCAGGCGCGCAGGCACGCGTGGAGAAGCATTTGGAAGAGGAGGAAGCTTCAACATTTTTATTACGTAGTAAAAATTCTTTAACTTCTTTTACGCAAAGTAGAAATGTAAAGTTTTAACTAACAATGTTAGTTTTGTATGTAAGTGCAAGTGCAAAGATCTAAAGAAAAGCTTGTGACCTTCACAGACTCTGGTTCTGGTTTTTTGGTATCAAATTTTTGCACAAGATTAGCCAATTCTTATTTCATTTTGGGGCTTAGTATACCTGAACTAATTTTGATAGGGTGCACAGCAGGAGGGAAAACTACTTATTTTCTTAATTCTATGAATCTCTGAAGTGAAATTCATTTCGGGAGGCAATTTAATGTGTCTTTTGGAATAGCCCATTTGGCAATGGGAGTGAAATAAGCTCATTTCCTTTTACTTTTAATTGATAAAACGACACTTTTATCATTGTATAACACACCCCGAATATAGATTCCTCTCTCCCAAAGAAGGGATTTCTCAAAGGCCATTTCTGAAGAAGACGATAAGGAACTAATGAAGATTTTATGTAACCATCAACACAAGAGGAGGAAAAGTGAGGAAAATTAATTAAAACTGCCTGCAAAAACCCAGCAGTCGATGTATCAAGCGGTGTTTGAGATTAGGGAATGTTGAATGTAGTCGAGTGAGTGAATTTCTTTAAGCGGTGGAAGAAGCTAATTGGATCCACCCGGCATTCTTTTCATAATATACACATTTGGGCGTTACTTAAGAACATCTTTCTTTTGTTATCTATCAGTATCACCAAATATTTGGGAAGATATCAACTAAGCAAAGTAAATACTTATACCAAAATTAATACAAAATGTTGTTTACAATTTAAATCGTAGACTTGCAATACTAGCTGCCACTTGTATTGCAGATGCACTATATAGGCTAGGCGCTAGGCCTTATACTTAGGCATCTGAAGAAGTCTCTCTGTCCGAGGTCTTTAACTAGTATCAGTTCAGTTCACCATGTTATTATGATGACACACATAGAAATTTGCAGAGAATCGTTTGCATATTTAAAAAGATTCATTCACACATCTCTCTCAGGATACATGGTGGACTTATTTGTTTGTCCACTGCAAAACAACAAAAGATGTTGGATCATTGGATGTGATGATGAGGTCTTGTTTTTACGAAAACAAAAACTGGTTTTAAACAGTGTTTTTCTTCTTTGATTTAAAAAAATGCGATTATTAACTGACTGTCCGCTTAAGCACACGCAATATATGAATGAGCATGTCGTTTGCAAGCACATTATATGAACTTTTTTTTGTGATGTTGATGCTACTAAGTGTAAGTCTTTTTGGAGGATTCAAGAAACGCATTAGGAAGACTTTGCGACGAGAGGGCAGAGGGCAATGCAGTTTTTTTTATATCAGTTCAGATTCCATGATACATTCATATTATATATGATTATATGGAATGTAGATCCTTATACTTGAATATCACACTTTGTTTTGCTCCCTAAACCCTACTATTCATCAGATAACACTCATAAAATCACAATAAATCTTGCACGGTCACGGCAAATATCTTTTATATCAGTTTCGTAAGGAATTTTGTCGTACAATGAAATGTGGGAAGAAAATATACGCAATAAATAAATATTCTAATCACCAACAATGGAGGAGCTCGTCAGCTTTTTATCTGCTGAAATATATGTACAATTTCAAAATACATTTTTTCATGTTTCAAATCATAATGTACCTATTTGAAGAGACTCAATGACCCGATATGAATTATGCCTCAACTTTACATTCTATAACTTGCCAGCAAGCTTAAAAACATCCAGTATCTACAAATCACATAACGGTTTAAAAAATTCATATTATGATAACAAACTGCGACCCTGATCCTGTCAGCCTTCTCTCTGTTTACAATTTTACTTGACCATGACCTGCACTAAGCTATAATTTGTATAAGGCAAAAAACATCGTTATCCCATTCATTTTTGTGTTGTTTCAAACAAAGTTTATGAAAATGCATTGTCAATCCTTAAAACTCTAATGGATAACTAACTCGCCCTGCCAGCAGATAGTTTCGATTCAAGATTCAAGTCTGGTAAATTGGCGATATATTTTCTTGACGTAACAATAACAATCATCATCATCAACATCATCATCATGTTGCATGCAAACAAACAAGGAGATCCACTCTCCAACTAGGCTCAACTCCAAGTCAAACCAAACCAAACCAGTGAGCCCCATTATTGCATCCTATCCACGTCGACTTAAAAGGGAGTATAGCATCCAAATCCAACTCCGTGTTGAATAAAAAACACCTTTGCATCCTGTGCCAAAAATCTGCATTCTATATTTCCTTTAAAAATGCACCACATACTCCTCTATCAACTCTCTCAATTAAATGCAACCACAGCTAACAAATAACAAATCATCCTACACGACAATTCTACTTACTCCGTATTTTTATGTACGGTTCACTGTTCATTACATTCTCATCATAATGATGTGGATGTGGATCATTTTGCTATAGGCAATTTCATTCAGTCTATATTATACTTCGCTCTCACAGTGGGAAAGCGAACAATAAAAAACGAGATATAGACATATTGTGTTTCTCTCTACAAAAACAAATTCTTACTAATATCCATTTTGATTTTGACTTTGTTGCTTGCTGAAGCTGGTACAAGTTCGTACAATGTCAAGTCGAGAGAAATACCATACATTGATATTAATGATATTGACGCATGTATAAGCTATCCTTCCGAATTTTTGTGTATCTAAGTCGAGATCGAATCGAACGATGAACTTCCAAACTGCAACTCTGGCCCGCTACTGCAATAAACATGCATGTTTACCTGCTTCAAAGACTCATCGAAGCGTGCGTATTGTCTTTTTTACAGGCTATTGTATGATGTGACAATAATTTATTGACAGCACAGTCTGTTCTCTTCTTCTGTCCAC